>CAJNAR010000044.1:0-70679 GCA_905220665.1 Albugo candida | reverse complement strand
TTTGTACCCCAACTTGGTCGAGACGCATGATCACTACAATCCGAGGACCACGTTTTAGCAGCCGACGACAATTTCAGCGTTGCAAAAAGCTTTACAAAGGCGCTCAGTTTGCAGTATGAAGAACTGAATTCACCCAAAGTAAACTATTTTTGATCCTTATGTGTGTGTGCATTCTGCCACCAGGCCTTTTCCTTTGCTCCTACTTCCTTAAAAAACGAATTGAGCGTCGAGGATCGTCGAAAGCTCCTACAAGTATTAGATTTGGGTCAGAATGCTTCATCGTTGAATTTAAGGGATACATCGATATCGCACCTCGATTGTTGGCCACCTGCCGCTTTGTATTTTAGAGAAAATCAAATCATCTGAGCATAAGAAATGAGAAAGATTAAAAGTGTAGTAAAAGAAACGAAATTTACCATTCAAATAAATCTCAAATGCCCCTGAAGAAACGAGTTTCTGAGAGATTGTACCGAGCAGAATAAGGACTGTGAAGCACGCGATCCGATTATCCATCGCTTTCTTAATGTGCGTCTCATCCCAACCAAATTGCCGAAATATCTATTTTTTGTCGTGGTAATCAAAAGTAACGCGTGTGTGTGGCATTACCTTATCTCCAAAAATGATCAAAATCATTAGAATGAATTGCGCATATCCGAGGAATTGGGCGAGTAGCTACACAACAGAACCGTATTGAGAAGACGTAAATTTAAAATTTGTACATCACCCGTAGAGTCGGATGAACTGCGTAATTTTCACCATAGATGCGATCCTGTAGCTGTGGATATCGATGCACTAAATGCTTTTTTACTTCCATAAAATTTTGCGCAAATCCGCAAGAAGTGCAGTATAAAATCTGAATAAAGTCGTTTTGCAACGGTTTAATGTGTGAATCCGCATGAGCCATAGTCAATGTGTCGGCTAAATGACAAATGACATTGCAAAGCAATGCGCCGAGAATGAACCTTAAGCCCATAGTCATTGTCAATTTCAATTAAGTCAATCTTGACCTATAAGAGCTAATGATTCGGGTAATTACTTGAGCGAATAGAGCGCTGCCAACAGATATGAATCCGAGACATAATGAGAGGCGCTGAACATTTTGTAACACTCTATTACAATTTCTAGTTCTCGAGACCACTCATCATCACTACAACTACACTTCGTGTCGACATCTAATCCATTGTAATCTGACGCTGCAAAAAGCTATAAGAGCTTTTCCGTAGTGGCGTCAATGAGCTTGCTATAAATATAGAATAACGCTGGTTTTTGGTGTGTTGTTAGGATGCTTCTCTCCGAATCCAGATGGCAGCCTGCTCAAAAAGCTAAAGAAAACATTTCCGAACGCGCGACTTTCTTTTGCCAATTTGTGTGTAAGCAACCCCGCTCGTGATAACTTGTAGCTGTTTTTCCTATACAAAGCTGTTTGCTCAATGGTATCCTCTAGTAGCTGCCTCACTGTTTCGTCTTGAGTAAATAATCTGCTTTTATTTCCCCTCACTGGATCTTGCCAGAAATGTCGCTGCCATCCAAGTATAGTTCTTCCCCAGTCAAGGCAATCTTGCTCGTAATACGCACTCAAATCGATTCGATGCATTTTCCCGTATCGAAAACACTTGTCAGTGACATAAATTTGGCACGTTTCGATATAGAAGCTATTTGATATTCTGTTGATCGGCGCCTGTGCCTTCGCAGTCACTTTTCTACCATACAGCCTCAATTCCCCCTTTAAAATTTTGCAGTCTGCGTGTGTATAGTATCGAAGCACTCCTTCTTGAAGGACGAAATAATACACCGTTGGGCCGGTGAAGATCTCATGCAGTATTAGATATCCCTGTCGACTCATATCGTCGAGTACCGCCTTTTGAGAATTGGGCAATAAAGGTATCTGAAAGGATCGAATTATAAAGTGTTTATTGTGACGTATTAGTTGAGCAATTGCGAGTAATGCGTGAAAATCTCAGTAAAGGATGTCCTATAAAAAAGCGCTGTATCAGGCCGGCAACGCATTTCACGCACGTTTTTTGTATTCAAGGAACATTGTGTGTAGCAGGTTCCTGCTCTATGGTTGGAATTTGTGCACATCTGTTTTGCGTAATTCTCGTTACTTATCGACGAATTGCCAATTTGTTCATCTCCCTCTATAATGTTATAATCCGAAGCTTTCTTTGCTCGAGCGATTGATTGGTCAAACGCGTTTGCAGTCAAAATGCAGCATGATGAAGTGATTTGGGGCGTAATTTCCGGGCAATTTTGCTCGTTCAAAAGCAGATTGCCTGCGACAAAGGCCTTGTTTTGCAGGAATGAGTACAATGTAAGTGGTCTATGCAATCGTGGAGCATGTCCTTTGGCGAATTCGCGGTATGCAACAGTACGGGAGCATGAAGGAATCTGTTATTTATACATGAAAACAATCGAACGTGCACACTCGCCGAAACACTTATGGGAGCGTATCAAGCTGTCACGTAATTATAGTCGATCACTCGAACAGATTGATCAGCAATTACAATTTTGGCCTAAGAAAATGATTCACAAAGTGAAGCAAAGGCAGACCAAAATCCATCAGTATTTACTTCGGATGCGTAAATTACAAAGTCAAATCAAACCGAAATTAGTGGTTATTAACAAGAAAATTGAGCGACGAGAAATTCGAAGAGAAAGAAAAGCACAAACTGCCGCGAAGATCGATACGGCTATCGAAAAAGAACTTTTGGAACGGCTGGAGAAGGGAACATATGGCGACATTTACAATTTCCCTGAAAAAGAGTTCAGTAGCATTATCAACCAGAAGGGAATCGCACAAACAGAAGAAGAAAACCAAGTCGAAGAAGAAGTAGAATACTCGAGTGAAGAAGACGCTGTGACTGAATATGTGGAAGATTTTGAAGAGAGTGAAGATGAAATGGAAGATTTCGAAAGCGGTGCAATTAGTGCTAGTGATCAAAGCACGTCTTCTGACGATGATGATGAAGACAATGATGCACATGTAAGGAGAAAGCGAAGTCTCAACGACGCGTCCAAGGTGAACAAGAAATTGAGAAAAGGTACGCACGACGTTATCTACATTGTTTCACGAGTGCCAATGTTGATTCTTTCTATGTAGCGCCGGGACCTTACGTGGAGATTGAATATGAACAGGAAAACGAAATGGAAGAGCCACAAGCTCACATACTAGCCTGATAGTGTAGGAAGCCGGCAACATAGAGAAGTAAGTAAATGCATTGCTGTATACTGAAGAGAAGCAAGATGTCAAACAATCAACCGCAAGTACAGTATTCAGTGTGTTTACTGCTCATCTCGCTTGTAATAAACATTCTATATCCTTCGCAACCAAGGTCGGGTCGGAACGTGGACTGTATCGCTTATATGGAATGCCATTTCGGTCTATCAAAAACTAGAAAGCCTTTCAGTGTCACGACGTATAGTGCCGAAATCATCGAGACACACAAACCTTTTCAAAATTCCAACTGATATCTGTGCGTGAGACGGGCATCCATACGATCCGCATGGGATGCGTGTAAAATCCACCAGGAACTGTCATGTCGTCTATCAACGTACGATCTGATGGAAATGGTAACGAAAGTCTCAAGTGATTGTACAGAGGATGAGCATTGGCCCCATTCACTTCGATTTTCTCTGTCAATTCGAATTTGGGACTAAAATTATTCCCTGGACGAATGTGCTTAAGACTGGTCAATATTTCTTCGCCAATCAGATTCTCCTGATGACCAAACTGATTGCACGGACAGCCTATGATGACTAGCGCTGGGTAATTTTCTGCTAGTCGATTCAAGTATATGTATTCCTTTGTGGTCGCGTTGCAGTGTGACGCCACATTCACAATCAGAATTACCTCAAAGACAAATATCAGACTATCTGTGAGCGCATTTGCAGTATAGTGTACCTTGTCGATAAAGTCCGAAAGTCGAATGACGCCATTGCCAAGTAGTTTGCGAAACGAGAATTGATACGCTGTCTTCTTACGTGTACTGGATTGCTTCTGTTGCTCTTGGTCGGTCACCGGGATGGCTATTGGAATTGACGTGTTGTCATACTGCTGCCGGAAAACGCTGTCCTTAGCAACGGTATTTGCTTTCATTGATGCGGTCGCATTCAGTAGAGCAGAAACAGAGAAAGCGGAATAAATGATATCATGTAGGATATATAATGATACAGGACTCTCTATATTACCCACCTTTATGTTGCCCACATCGTTTTAGCTGACGTACCTCATGTCTAATGGATCGTCATGTGTACTTTTTTGGCCTCAACTTGGGGTCAAAACTGCCACATTGACGAAGGGATACATTCTTGGTTTTCAGACACATGACAACACTTTCTGCGTGACAAAGCTTGTCCCTGAATCTGACACTGGTGATGCTACTCAGACAACTTTTAAATCAGCCCGAAATAATAGTGTATCAATGTGATTCGTAGATAATAATGACCCACAATGCCTGGGGTACTATGGTGGTCCACACGATTTACCGCAATTTACTCAATCAATCAAGGCGAAAGGCCGAAGGAAGCGCTCTATTTACAGTCAAAGAAAGCAGCTTTTTGCGCTGATCGTCACGGAATCCCCTGCGCAAACAGCGCTCAAGGAGCCTACAGTACAATGGATCGTATACGACTCCAAATTTGTTTCATTTTCGGGCTGCAATGTGATTCTCTACGATCCAACATTGTTAGTAAATCGCTTTGGACCGACACTTGATACCGCATTTATCGCACAACCAACGCTCGAAGAACCTTTACGTAAGATTGGTCACCAGCTTATCGCTATACGTCGTAAAAGAGGATCACGAGAAAGTCGGTTTAGTACAGTAACACGCGGGTTGCTGCATCTACTGGTGTGGTGTCTCTCTCCGATTATCAAGTTGTTTAGTAGTTTACTCCGCATCATTGAGAAGGTTCTGGTAGTAAATAAAGTGAATTTGACTGTGAGTAGCAATTGACCGACACCCTGTCTTTGGAAAAAGTACTAATTTGCTGTTTGTTAGAATGGATCCGTCTTGATCGCAATCAGTTGTCGTCAAATGAGAGCGATGATTCAATTTGTCGAGTACTTGAAGACTCTCAAATCATCGCAGAGCTGTAAAGACGCCTCATTACCCCGATCACAAGTATGGATCTCACTTGAGATGCTCGACTTTTTCTTCTTCGTACTTTTTGATCAATGGCTTCAGCAACATGTGACACAATCAATACTTAGCCTTCTTCCGAATTCAATGCTGTGGGTCGTTTTGGCTTATTCTGGCAACATGTGAACTTATGGTCCTATTGTAGCTCACCTTTGGCATTTATCGAGTTGTTGCAGGCAAACGTTCTTTGGTTGATGGGATCGCCCGCAGGCTTTAAGGTGATTCCTTGGCGGACACGATTCTCCAACTCAATCTGACGTCTCTATCACAGCTGAACGTACCACTCGCATCAATCTTTGGAAATGGTATCATACTCTGGTTGGACGTTTGTCGCTTTTTTTTCGACTTTATTAGTGTGATCCCGAAGATGACAGCATCATACCCGTTTTTCAACAAGTCGATTGGATGGATTTGGAGTCATGTTGGGCTCACGATCAAGCTCAGCTTGATTCTTGACCTCGTGTATTACTCAACGTGGAATTCGCGATACATTTTCAATTACTTTATGATGCTCAACATGCTTCAAATGAAGTTCCTCAAGACATTGTGGCGTTTATTTCTAGGATTGAAACTGAACGTTTTACGCAAACGAATCGATTCGTGCGATTACGATATTCCAGAGGTCTGTTGAACGCACTGCTCCATCGTCGCGCAATCTCTGATGCATTCTTGCTTGTTGTATACCAGTTATTGCTAGGCACTCTCTTATTCACAATCGTCGTATTTTTGATGACAACATACATTGTCTTTTTTGCTTTTTTTGCAATCATTCGACTACAAATTCGTTCCATCGAGCTGTTTTTGTGGATCATTATCGGTGGCATTCGATGTACTTCTTTTGGGATGATTCTCTACCGCCTATGGAATCCAACATTCTTTGCCAAAAGTGTGCATCTCAATTTGTCGCAAAATTGTACTCCAGACTCAACAAAGACCCTTGATGACTCTATGCGTTCATCACCAGACTCTCGACATTCGCCCATCGACTCAACCAAGATATCTGATTCACGCTCGACGCAAAAGTCGTCTGCAATACAACCGGTCTTCACTATATACTCGTTGGAATTTAGTTCTACAGCTTCGATATCACTTTTTCGACTCCATATTCAGAAAATTACAGAAAAATTAGCTGCGCATTTGAAAAACTGGGAGCAAGTATCGACATTCATTTTCGTTCCAACAGGCGATATAGATTTGATTTTAGATCCGATATTTGAGATTGGGTCGTATCACCACTCAGAAAAAGCTGTTTAGATGTTTTACTGGTCGTAAAGTAGCGGTAGATGACACATAGCGAAGGAATAGGTTGCATTATTAAGATCACGGTAATGTTCTCAGAATGTGTGCGAAGTCGTCATGTAACTATTGGAATCAAAAGAGTGCATCGACATGACCAAATCCTGCTGTAATTGTCGTTTGATCGCAGTGTAAAATGCCAAATCTGCTTCCAAATCACGTCGATGACATTCTTGCAGCTTACTGGTGCTCGAAAGCCCCTCGTGACATCGATCGATACTCTGATTGATTCTTCTGAGCCGCTCTTCGAGAAGATCCCAACGATCCGTTGTCGCCATAACTGAGCTGTGTGTGGTGGTAGTGGTGCAAACAGCACGTGTTGCATGCATCCGCTTGGACGGACGGACGAGGTCAAGCTCGGTTCCAGCAATATTATCGCATTTGGATTTTGTCAAACAAATGGGATCATCTTTGTGTGTATTGTCTGGAGCAATAAATGTATACTCTTTGGTTTGTGCCGCCATTTGCGCCTCTTGCATCTGTGTTGATTGAGTATCGTGGTCAGAATTATTTTCTGATCCTTCGACGAGCAGCGTGCTCAACGACATTGTATCCACTGATGATCCAGAAAGTTGCTCAATGATTGCATATTTTTCTGTTTGGTCACTATTGATTGCCATATTCGAAGTTGATAGCGTCGGATTGTCTGCTTGGTCATCATTGTCTTCCAATTCTGCTTTTTGACAATCTAATGCATTTGAAAGACCTTCATGTTTATCGATACCCTGGGAAATTGATCCTCGAGAGCTTGTAACCAATGTGGCGTCCATGCTTTCCACACCGATTGAAATTGAAGACCCGTCGTTGTGCTGTCTTGGTAATGCAGAATACTCAGTAGATTCGACTTTTCCAGGATCGCTTTTCTGATCATGATTGCTTTCTCTCTGGTCGTGGTGGATTTGGTCGAACTTTACTGCTTTATGGTCCATTCTATGCCTGTGATCAGATCTATTGACTTCACATACTCGTGTAGCATCCTGCTCTTGAATCTGCGGTACCTTTTCTGCTTTCTGACGCTTCAGAGGGGTACTTAGTACATTGGTATTTAGCTTTTGCGCGTCACATCCGGTACTATCAGAAAATGTGTGTCCATCTTCCTGAGTAACCAAAGAATTGCGTGCATTAATCTGCTCTCTCTGTGATGTCAGTTGCCCAAGACGACCTTCTTGAGACATTTCTGCCTCCGGAGCTTCTCTTTGAATTGTATTGAATCTCTCGGCTTTGCGCTCTCGCAGAGTACCTCTTTCCTGAATTTGTGACGCTATTTGTGAGATCGAACGCTTTGATGGAGGAGCTGGTACAAGATTCTCCTTGTTGTGCATTTGATGCCTGGAGAATTCAGTAGCGTTGGAAAAATCATGTCCAGCCACCTGAGAAATCGGAAAAGAAGGCGCATTCCTCTGATATATGTGTGGCGTAGCTTGTTTATTTTGAGCCGATTGCACTTTTCCCGATTGCTGGGCTCTTCTTTGCATGTTATTCAAACTTCCCCCTGCATGCTCTCGCGGATTGGCCTTCTTCTCCATTTGTGATACTTGTCGGGTTATCTGAGAATCAAACGGGCAAGTTTGTACAATTGTCTCGTTGTTTTGTATTTGCCGATGCATCGGGTAGGAACGACTGACACTTTTTTGTGTCACACTTTGTTTGGCAACTGAACAGGTGGAGGACATCTGAAGATTTTTGTTCTCATTTCGATATTGTCCACCGGACAACTCTGTTTCGGCATTAAGACCTTTCCTGAGGTCCGCTGCGTCGCATACTGACTCATTTCTGACCTTTTCTTCCATCACAATGTCCAATAGCTCCGGTTTCATAACCAATCCTTTATGTAGATACAAAAGATCCAATCGTCCCCAGCAGAATTCAAAAAACGTCTGTGAAAACGAGAAATTTGCCTGAACATTCCCAATATTTGTACTCTTCCTTGATTGCAGTATAGCCCTTTTGAACATTGTCAAAATCTCTGACCACATTTGTCTCAATTTTGCCGCTGAGTGATTCACAATAATTTCCGGATGTATATCCACAAACAGATTATCCTGAAAGTGCAATCGATCATGCAGCTCCGAATGCTTCAGGTACAGTTCTTGCACATTTACCCATAGCCAGTTTCCGTTATGTTCGTATCGTAAGTCCCGCCATCGAGTAGCAAATGTGGGCGTCAATAAAACATTGATAAGACGAAATCGGCATCCACGTTTTGCTCTCGTTTGTTTCGTATTTGTCTCAGCGCGTTGCACGTTCCCCGGCACGATCACTTGATTTTGCATGGCGCTTGCCTGTTGATGAAACTTGAGATTCGGTGGACGCACTGGAGCGGGTAGAACCATTGTCTCATGTTGTTTCCAATTATGCTGGAAATTTTGATTTTGGTGCTGAGAAGAAGCTTTATCGTACTCATACAAGAGCTGAATGAATCCTGCTTTGGTCGTGATGGAGCTTTTTCCAGAGATGGAAAGCGATCTCGCATAGCACTCGCTTCTCAGCATCGCGTATGTGTACTTTTCATACGGAGCTGTGAGCCTGGCTCGCGGAAGATCTTGTGAACCCATTGATTGCATTCCGTATTTTGGTGCGGGAATCATGTCAAAAAGGAAAATTGCAACTTCAACTTGCAGATGTCCTATAAATAGTATTACAGCACAAATCAGAAGAAAGAATATATAACAATATGCAGTTATTCTATAATAAATCGAGATTCACAACATCAACTCTGATACTCCGCTTGGACTTTCTTTCACAGTGGCTTTGTCAAGTGAAGTTGCATCGACCGGTATCAGATTGAAGTCGATTGCGCAGGGTTTTCCCTGATCATCACTAACAAGGGAAGCGATCAGCGTCATTGTTCTGATCCCATTTCCTGTGTGAGCTTGAACTAAAGTACATGTCGAATGATTTTTTTCGGACACATCTCTGATAATCGTATCAAATCTCGAGCAGTCCACACAGATAAATGGTTGGGCCGATTCTTTGTCAACAATCGTGTTACGAGGTGTGCCCGCATGACCAACAAATGCTGCATTAATGGCCTGTACTTTCGCGTCGAGCCCAATAATGATTCGTGGTGTGCCACATTGCTCGAAACAGCGTTGGATCATTGAATCCGGCGCATTCAGTTGACTCGATTGCTGTTTATATCGATCGAGTTGCTTCTCGGCTCGGTCAGCTTTTTGTTTAGCGATCACCAAGTAGCTTCGAAGCATGCTGATATAATGATGCGTATTATCCAAAACAGACTGCTTGTTCTTCTTGGATTGAACACCTGCTTCGTCAAGTAATTCCTTGAGCTGATTGATACGATCGTTCAACTTGAACATTCTCTTTTTCTCCTTCAAATTTAATTCTTCACGAGATCGTCTTGCATTGTGACCGCGGGAACTCGGTGTATCGGAACCATCACTAGCTCCACCCATCGGTGTTGCCGAATTGTATTCATTGTGAATGGGAAGGATCGGATGTTGTCCTACCTGGGGAGGATAATAAAACTTTTGATTCTGCATGCTGAGCATCAGAGGCTCATGCTCGATGTTGGACGATGCGAATCCTTGGGCCGGTAGATTATGATTATACTGGAAGCTTCTACCCATCCCTAGATGCTGTCCATTCATGGAATCCCCGTTCATATAGTTTGTCTCCACACCGTATAATTTTGGGCGTGCATCACTCTGCTGATGCTGAGTCTGTTCCGGATAATTCTCAAATTCGGAAAGGGAGTATGGCTGATTTGATGGGAGGTAGGAGTAGTCACGTGATGATGCCAACATTTTTCAAGCTGCTTTTTAACCTGATCTGATCGACGGCGCGAAAGAAGATTTCTAGGTTATAGAAAATATAATGATGTGAGGAAAGCCAAATGGAAAATGACAAATGGCAATCAATCAGATGGTGTTTGGAAAACACAATGAATGCAGTTATATTTCGAGTGATTCAGCTCAAGACGTGAGTATACCTATACCCTCTCAGCTGAGCCTGTCCTTCATGCTCTTCTCCCTCGCACTTAGCCCGATAAGAAGTTATTTTTCTCCTGTCTGATACGCAACCGTATAAATGGGTACAAAGACAGGACGATACCTAATTTGTGGACAACAGTAGTATCGTGAGTGAGCGATTACTGCGACATTATGGATAAGATAGAACGATTTATTTTGAGGTTTACAGTAAGTGTCTATCATAAGAACTCAATGAACGAACGTTCTCTTCCTCACCATGCCGCTATGATTGCCAGCTGTCGTTCTCCAAGAAAATCACGCTGAAAAAACTGATGTCCAAGGTGTCATTTGCGTCATCGACAGCTGATGTGGTAAAGGATTGCGATCGTACGTCTCGCGGAAGAGTCCAGATCTTCTAGAAAAACATGGTAATCACGAGGTGATTCTGCTTTCACCAGTGGGAAAGCCGCAAACGCAAGAAGAGAAAGACGAACATACTTTAATATTTCGATAACTGCCTGAATCATCCGTCATATAATTCTCATTCGCAATCAGTACTGGACTTTACAGGGTTGCACACTGATACGGGTCCTTCTGGTTAAGGAAAGAAAAGCACCTATATCAAGTCATCAGGCAGAAATTGTAGTGACGAATGAATAATAGAAAACGGAGCTTTTATGACGTATGCAATTGTTCTTCAGTAGAATAGAGTACGCCAAAGGGATAAGTCAATCAGATTAGATGGATACGTTTTATGAATTAAAATCACGAATCTGATCTGTTTAGCAATCCATTCGAAATCGTAACTCTAAATGATTTCTGCTCATCCTTTTAAGCTCTTTGTCCGTCAGTATACAAAGACAAAATATGCATTGAGATAATGGTAGTCTCGAAACTCATGCTCTGGGGGCTGATAGGGGCAAATTCGATTGCCTTTTTGATGTCATAGCTGATTAATCGAGCCATGGAACCTTTCTTGCATGCTACTTACTGTTAATTCGCACCCAGCGTGCATGTCGATAATATGCACACTTAACGGATGCGTTATCAGACATAAAGCCATGATGCAAGACATTCGCTCGTACTTCACCACTGGCCAGAAACCAAGAAAGAAACAAAGAATTGCATCTGAAGAAACTATTACTACGATAACTGATGTGGTGAAGAAATCATCATCTTTAGATGAACCGCAACACAATAGTAGCGATGATGTGACTTACCACGCACTTGCGTCATGTCTCGAAGACTTGATGCATCCCACCTGGTACGCATTACTGGAGTCCGAATGCCAAAAAGATTATTTCCGGAAACTATTGGAATTTCTGCGCTCGGAAACCGCAAAGTCAGTATCTCTCCGTCTCACAACCTTGTAAAAAATAGTATTAGCTGACTAATTGCTATCTTCTCCACCCGTATTCGAAACAGATATACATTGTATCCGCTTGCTTGCAACGTATTCTCCTCATTGCGTAACTTCCCTATTGACACACTGAAAGTTGTCATACTCGGTCAAGATCCTTACCATGGGCCAAATCAAGCACATGGATTGTGTTTTTCTATACAAAAGGGAGTACAGATACCCCCCAGCCTCAGAAATATAATCAAAGAAGCCATTGTAGACGTTCAAATCACGAAACCGGCTCATGGTTGCCTGATTTCTTGGTGTCAGCAAGGTGTGTTACTTCTCAATGCCGTGATGACGGTGAGAAAAGGAGAAGCCAATTCACACTGTAAAAGAGGCTGGGAACGCTGGACTGACTCTATCATCAGATTGATCAATGATAAAACAAAAAACACAGTCTTTCTTTTGTGGGGCAGGCAAGCTCAGGTATGCAGATGTATGAAATGTGCCTTGCATCAGGTTTGACTCTTGATACCATTAGGAAAAGTGCTCCATTATTGATACGAAACAGCACTGTGTGATCAAAACCTCTCATCCGTCTCCACTTGGTGCGGCCAAAACTAGTGCTCCTTTCCTAGGATCCCGCTGCTTTTCCAAAGCCAATTCGTACTTGATCAAGCACAATAAGGAACCAATCAATTGGAACATTACTTAAAATTCTGATTTTTCTACAAATTTCGGTCATGACATCTTCAAATTCATGCGGACCTGCAGAGAATCCGTATGTCAGAATTCCCATCAACGTTATTCTACAGAGGATCCATTTCTTGTAATCATTTGTAGCTAAGCCGTGTAATATTTACCAATGCTTGACGAGTAATGAAGAATTCTCTGTGTACGATGGCAGAATCAGCAGGTCTTTGGACAGAGTCCACGCAGAACACAGGCAAATACTTGGTTCAAATCCACTCAGTCTGATATGATTGGCTAATTTTATGCTTGCATAGTGCCAACGCACGCCTAGGTAAGGTACAATGTGATAGCACTGCCCGCTACTTTTCGACGTTATTTTGCGCTCAATTTGAAATTATTCAGTTCAGTTCTCGTTCACATTTGCTCGTTTTGTGATCATTCTTCTCAGGCTATTTCGCAGTTTACGGTTTATTCATGACACAAAAATATCTTATTCTTTAATCTGAGTCCTAAAAATATCACTTTTTACGGGTCATTCATGACACAAAAACCTTATATTTTATAAATTTGGTCCTATGAGTTCTGTTGTTGCACTTCCACATCTTCGTGCGCTTTGTTCTACCCTCCTGCAACGGCCACATCTTCTTTGCATAGGTGCATCCACAGCTGCTACAATTTGCTCAAATTCCGACGAGTTTCTTTGCGTCGCTGATGCTGATGAGTGTTTCCTTCGTGTCGATCTAGATGGCTTCCCTCACACTTGCACATATACTGGTGCAAGGATAGCACTTGCGGCAGCTGCAGCGCTGATTTTGATGTCCATGAAGCAGACTCAGTTGTGTACGATTCCGCTACCGCTTGTAACGCACTGGACACTGTACTGACCCTACCCATGCACGCTGATTGATCCAACCACTAATGCTGACGGAGATCGGCCATCTCTAGTGATATACAATTGACTCCAAAGCTTGGCTCAATCTCATTGTGAGATCTATCCAATTTTTCAAACGTAACGTTTCATTGCATCACACTACACACGAATATCCCATTGCTGTCCTCCAGAGGCCTTGGCAGTCCCTGCTCACATTCCTTGCCAGATATTTCATATGCTCCCCTCGTAGAGCTTAAGCTGTATGTCACTAATAGAACGCTCCCTTGCAGATCGCCTCAAAATAGATAGTAACTCAATCAAACACATGGCAGGAAGAGCTTGTGCCAGCAAAGCCTTGCGCTAGCAGTGTATATTTTCCCACCTGTGGACACAGCAGTCCATTTATACAAATCCACATGGGCACTCTCCACGCACGATGTTAACGTGTGGATATAATGGGGAACACCGTGCATCCAAGCATTGACAAATTTTTGCTAGCATGTGGTAAAGGACAACAAGTTGTTTGCTGGTTCAGGTTCGACAATACATGTGATTATCTGTTACCTTGTAGATAAGCCATGTGCTTGATAGATAATGCATGGTTTGACTAGGCAAACAACCACGCGTTTTCTCGAGGACTGCTTTGTATGCTGCTTCACTAACAGCATTCACTTACCTTTTCCAGTATTGGAGAAACGGTCAAAATTCTCCTGCGAGGAAACGCTGTCCGTTCTTTCGCAAAGATATTTTGCTGGTATGCCAACGGCGTAACAATGCATCTGCTGTCGGAAATGTTGCCAACAGCGCGGTTGTGAGTGCAAGTTCCCGATATCTCACATAAGGTAGCTGGTGGTCGATCCTCCAGTCATTGAATAAGTCCTTTATCTTGACCACTGCCCAGTAATAGTCTGCAGTTGTTTCCTTATTCATAGAACAATAAAACAGGGTGTATTGGCAAGCTGTAAGGTCTGCACGATGTTAACAACAGAGTATAAGGGGGAATAAATGTATTAAATGTAGTTAGAAGTAGTTCCTAATTACGCACACTGCGATCCTCCACAGTTAGTTTTCTCCCGCGGCTCCTCGCAATCGATCTGGTTTCTTCTAGCACGTCTTCACGGTCGTAATAGTCACTTTTTCTTTACGGCAGCGGATGTTGTGCACTCGATGCATATGATTTTCCAACACTCCTTCCTGGCGCTTTGATGAACACCACTTCAGGCCTATGAGCAAACGAAATTCTTGAATCCTTGGAGCTGGCAGCACCTTCGTCAGTAAATCGGCGACCATCGTGTTCGTACATTCATATGTTGGCTTGACCGTCTCCTTCTTGGCGTAATCACGTGAGAATTTAAGCTTCATAATCTACATGATTCGTGCTGGCAGAGCTCGCCTCGTTTCAGTTTGCTTCACTGCAGCTTGGTTATCAATCTTGAGCAACACAGGTATCTTTACTCGTTGTCCGAGCTTTTCGCAAAGCTCCTGAAATCCCAGCGCCTCACATCCTCCGACGACCGCAGCGACGAACTCCGCTTCCGCTGTCAGCTGACCCCCGCAGCTTGCATCTTGCAGTGCCGCCCTACAGTAATTCCATTCAAAGCCTGCACACATGCACTCACAGACTTTCGGTCTTCATTGTCAGCCGCGAAGTCTGTATCACTGAAACTGGCAATCCTGATGGGAGACTGGGGCTCGCTGTCTTCACGCAAATGCAACTTTAAACCTTTCGTTCCCTTTAAGTATCTTGCAATCTTTTTTGCAAGCTTATCATCTTGCAACGTTGGTGCGTGAATTTGTCTAGTCGCTCTGTGTACCGCAAACGAAATGTCTGAAAGCGTGCAGCGCGATACCCATAGCAAGCTACCAACTAGAGACTGGTAACACTTGATGGTCGGTACTCGATGCAATCTCACAGCTTTTTATTTCCGCAGCTCGTTGTCTCCTTCGTTTACTTGCACTTCAGATATCGAAACTCGTACCGGGTTCGCTTCAGCCAGACCATGTTTTTCGAGCGCTCTGCTCCTGGTCGATAGAATAGCCTCCTTCTTATGTCCATGCAATTCTCATTCAACAATACCGAGATCCTTGAGCTGGAGCACCTTCATGTCAGTAAAGAACTGATAAATGCGCTCCACTATCGTAACTGTAATTATCAGGTTATCAACATAGACCCCAACGAGTCATATTATCCTCGTCGGCCTTGTAAAAAATGCACGGGTCATTAATTCTTTGCACAAATTCAATCTTGAGCAGCGTGTCACACAACAGTTGATGCCAAAGTCTTCCTGCCTGTTTTGATCCAAAACGACTTCGTCGTAGAAGCAGCATCAATCATCAGGTTCCGTTACGCCAAGTCGGTCTAGGGTGTCTTGGGTCACTTTCATTCCATCGAAAATTCTCAAGTGAAAATCGTACTCTGGCTCCGTGAAAGCTTCCGGGTACGAGCTTGGAACGTCACCATGCCTAGCCGGAATTCCCCAAATCCGTGAAAACGTAAAAATGACAAATGCATTCTTTATCGGCATCACCCCAAAGAATGTGGGATTGTAATTCACACCAAATATTTGCTTGTCGCCGCGAACCACCAGTCTCGCCTTGTATCTTGCCACAGTCCCGTTTGCCTTTATGTTGTCTTTATAAACACATTTGGTTGGGATGGTTTTCACGTCCTTTGGACATTTGATCACCGTCCACGTTTCGTTTTCCTCAAGTGACGCAAGTTCCTCTTGCGTCCAGCAACCGCCCACTTGGCAATGTCAGGTCCACGACGCGCTGCCCCATGATTTTTTGACTTAATCACTGGATCCGACACTTGCAACTCTTCGGCACTCGTTCCTAGTCTTCCCATATTGATGCATTATCCTTGATATAAATAGCTAAGTGAGCTGACCTTTTCTCGTGTTTCCATGCTCCTTCATTTACCATGCTCGTCTGCCTCGGCTTGTTTTTTGATTTCGTACGTTTGCGCTGTGATCTCCTTGGACCTGATAGCGGCGACTCCTTCGGCTGCGCGTCACTTCCTTCGGCCACTTGATGCTCACTTGACGCTCTCATTTAACACGTTCAGGCTCCTGTCCTCTGTCATCATGTAGTGCACGTTGAATTTGTTCATTCGCCGTACCATTGAGTGTCCCAATGTTGATGACGTGTCTAGTCGTCTTTACGACTTTATCCTTGATCAGCAACACCTTGTTGAAGGTGTCTATATTACTAGAATTAGACTAACTGACTTCTCTAGTTGCCTAGGCTATCTTAAATAACATATATACATATATAAAACGTTTCGTGAAATACCTGTGAGAGATGATGATATGTCTTCTCGCTGATAATCTCGTATCGTAGTAGCCTCAGCACCCTTAATACGAGACTGTGTCCAGCTTGTGAATGCTGTAAAGTTGTAAAAATGGTGAAAAGTACCGTGGTTTGCAAATTGGTGTGCGCCACACTACGGTGAGCAGAACCAGCCAACTAGGACTAGGATCTGAGTTGCACTTGTATTTTGACTTGTCTGTGCCGTACCCACAGTAATGATCTTCGGCTTCTAAAAATCCACTAAATGATCCTTGCGTTGCGAGTTGATCCAGCACCTTTGCAAGCCGAATGCGTTCCTTATGGTCGTAACACTGTCTTCGAAAGTACCGAACGTGCGCACTAAACGTGGTGTAGATCACGGAAAGTGCTGGAACTGTCGGAGTTGCTGATCGATGACCGAACAAACGACCATTCCGATATGTCCAGACGAAGTGCAGTGTCACCGCTTGTAATGCAAGCCATAAATCGGAGATAATGTCGAAGTAGTCTTTCCAATCCGACCGTAGGCTTGGTACGATTGCACATGCAATATGCGTCCAACGGGGTCGAGAGGAGAAAAACTGATCCCAACTAGGTAGTCACTCCCTCCATAACTGTGCCGTGTGATCGCACTCTAAAAAGAGATGTTGATCGGGTTCCACTGCCCCACACGAAGGCTGCGTGCACAATATAATGTCGGACTGAATATCCTTCAAGAACCAGAAACGAGATCGAACTGGCAACATTCGGAAGGCTAGACGAAAATTTGAATCCTCGAAAATTGGTAATACACGTTTTCGAAGATGCCGTGACGTAGCCATAAAAGTTCGAACTCGTTCTGAATCCAGTGCGTCCGATCTCTCCCGTGTTGACCAATGTGTCGACATCGGATGACTCTTGGTTGGTTCGGGAGGTTTCCAAACGATTCGTGAGAGCTGTGAGCGTTATATAGATGGAAAATAATGTTTCCTTTCCGTGCTTTTTACTCCCACATAAAATGATCTGCCACTTGTGGTTGGTATAATCGATGTGATGATACCAATCGTCGAGTGGATACGCTGGAGAATCTGAGTGACTTCATGGTAAAGTCGACCCAGAAACTTTTCTTTAGACATATCCGATGTGTTCAGCTCTTCGTCGTTGTAATACATGTCGACAAAATCTTCCTTCGTTGGCCATGTGTCGCTTTCACGAAAAAAAGTCTTGCAAACTTCGAACGTCGAAAAGTGTAGCAAACATTTTTCGAAATGTTCGATGTGGTTCGCCCACCATGCCAAGATTGTACCAAACGTTCTGCGTACTCGGATGACGAGTAGCAGCTTCGTAATGTAACTTTTGGTCGCAGTGAAACCACATCGGTTGTTCCATGTAGTACTGACGGCGTTGTGAAACATTTAAATCGGATATTGAAATGCTCCAATCCATCCGATGCCACATTCTAAATGCTTGTTTCCACCATGACGATATGCTCTCCCATTGAACCATTTTCCCATGTCGATTTGGTGCGATGGTGAATATATCCATCGGCTTGTGTGGTCCAAAGGAAGGTTGGATAAGTTGTAATAATTCCGTCGAAGCAGTTGTCCAATTCGCAGGAATAATTGTTGACGCATCGGATGCGAACTGCTGAAGGAATTGAATACGTTGTAGCTTTAGTCGTCCCATCAAAAAAGGAACTTGTAGTCCACCATCTTGTCGGCGAAGATATAAAAACTCTTTGCTGAGTAGGTGAACATGTTTTGAATCTTTTTTGTGTTTCCGACCAAGCACAAATCGATTTAACATCGATTGCCACTGTCGAATTGTCGCTGCTGGTATGTCTACGTGCATCGTGTAATGCCACAAACGTGATAAAATCATCGTCTGCGCAACCAGTAGTCGACCACGAACAGTTCCTGCTCGTCGAAACCATACACCAAACCCATCGTCAAAACGCTTGTCAAGAGTTGAAATAACCATCGAGTGAGTTGGTTTCTGGCCGAACGGGATACCCAAATAGTTGACCGAATCCTCCGGACCCATTATGGTCAAATTGGGAATACGTGGACATGGCTTGGTCCGATTCAACGAGAGCAAGGATGATTTACTCAAGTTGAGTTTCGCACCCGATCCATCACAATGGAATTGGACGAGTTCGAGTTGCGTCAAAACACCATTTGGTGTCTCTGAAAGCAATGTCGAATCGTCCGCAAAAAATAATCCAGTTGCGACAGTCGTGCCATTAATCCAAATGCCATGTTCTTCATGTGACGAAGTAAATTTCCCAAAGGTTCGATCGACATCAGAAAAATTAATGCTGAGAGAAATCCACCTTGTTTCACTCCACGTTGCGGTGTAATGGACGGTGTAATATTTCCATTAATCATCAAGTGCGCCTTTGTTTTATTGTACAAAAAAAAAGAAAAAAAAAGACGAACCCAGTCGATGAAACTTTTTCCAATGCCCATTTTTTTCAAAACGCGAAACATGTACGTCCAAATGACTCGATCATAAGCTTTCTCAAAGTCGCAAAAAGTCGCATATGCTTCCTCCCTACGATGAGTGACTAAGTCTTGGATGTCGGTCAGATGTCGAATTTGGTGATGCATCGGCCTTCCTCGCACGAATGCTTTTTGATCTTGATGGATCAATTTTGGCAAAAAACGTTGCAATCGATACGCCAACACTTTTTGAAAGTACTTTTACATTGACGCAAAGCAATGAGATCGGTCGATAGTTGCCAGGATCACCTCGTGATCCTTTTTTGTACAATAATGTTATTGCCGAGTGACGTTGCGATCGAAGTAAAATTCCTCTTTCCAGCTGATATTCGAACACGATCTTCAGACACTCGCCAAACGTTTCCGGATCAAGCTGATAAAATGCAGCTGGTAGTCCATCCATACCTGGAGAAGAACTACTCCGCATGTGCTTGATCGCTTCCGCCATCTCGGTCGTACTTAACCGAGTGGAGAGACGGTCTTGCTCTGCTGAGGCAAGTGAAACTTGAATCGAATCGAGTAACTTTTTTTGCTTTCTTTCATTTCGATCATTTGAGTCGGTCTCTGGGCTATGAAGAGAGCCCATGACACCACCCCAATGATCTCTGAGTTCGTCAATAATCTCCCTCGGGTTCGATGTCACGGTACCACATTTTTTGGTAACATTTTCGATCGGCACGCGACGACAAGAACTATCCGGAGGCCAAAAAAAATGCTTCGAAGAGTTCTCCATATGCTTCACGTGATGGTCGAAGCTTTCATCTTGGTTGTATTTCGCGTTGTTTTCGACTGAAAGTCGAAATTGTTCGAGACTCGATTCGTAAAAGTACCGTGACTCATTGGTGTCGTGAATGCGATATCGAGCTGCTGCGACTTCCAAAACACGCTGGCTAGACTCAACATCACGTCGGCTATCTTGTGCAACCTTTTTTTCGATTCCTTGAAGCTGTTTCTTGATTTTCGTCTTCCAACTTTCCCACATTTTACCGGGATTCGAAGTTGTCCGTAACTGGTTGAGCACCAAATTCGCTTCCAATTTGATTGCTTCGACAACTTTAGGATATTCAAATAATCGTAATGAGCATTTCCAATATCCTCGACCGGGTGATTGAGTTGGATTTGCAAAAGTTACTTTTTGTGCCAGATGATCTCCCGCATGTCGTGGACGAAAATACTCAGAGGTTCTGTATACCATATTGAATTGTTCTTCCGACATGCAGATATAATCAAGTCGATTCTTGCGCGGTAATGGTCCTGTAAATACTGTTTCAGTCGGATGTTGGATTCGCCAAGCGTCTACCACACCCAACTGTGAAAGCCATTCCAAACACGCTAATCGATTTGGCTCGTGTCGAATTGTTCCACTCGAAGCATCGATAGCTCGATCGAGTGGTGTGTTGAAATCACCAAATACGATATGTGTTGCGGTCGATTCGAAAGTGTTGGAAAGCAATAACTCATAAAAAACCACTCGTTCCTCGGCCTTGACCGGTGCATATACATTGTGAATATACACCGGTGCATCGTGAATGAGAAGACGCAAAACCAAATAACGATTTCGAATGCTTCGATCGGTAAGTTCTTCAGCTGTTGTATAACCGGGAAAGTCCGAACGAAGGATTGTCATGACGCCGCCACTGCGATTTTGAGTCGGATGGAGAAAAGCACTGTTGTGGTCATTGACAAACATTTTATGTTGCATTTTGAGGATAATAAAAATTGAAATGAGTCCAGTTGGTTGTGGTCGCGAAACTTGGTTTCTTGAACACAGCAAATGGAGTGCTGTGATAAGATGTGATCGATAAAAAGATGACCATTGTTATGAATTTTATTAACATTTTCCGTGAGTGCTGAGATATTGTTCCACGTTGAAATAATCGAGGAGCCCTTAGCATTCACGTTGAAGTGGACCAGTAATCAACCTCATTTCACCATCTTGTTGTGAGGTGAAGTGCTGTGTGTTCCTCTGGAAAAAAGCTGAGATTGGCGGAAAGCTCAGCGATGTCACCATGGAGAAGTCCACGCCATCTACCTTCAAACCATTGAGACCAACACTTTATGCCAACGTCGGAGCGGAAGAAGGATATGATCACATTGGTTGGAAGTAAACGACAATGATGACCCGGAATCCAGATCACTGGTCCATCGGTGAGATATTGGATCCAGTGGTCGTTTGTGTAGAATGTCGGAGCAGTACACATGAATGAAAGTTCCAACAACGCGAGAGTTTTCGTTGCTCGAGTCAAACCGATAACGATGTCCGGCGCTGAGGTTCACCACGACATTACTTTCTCGAACAGAACAGATCGCTTGGAGGTAACTTTTCCACCAACGTGGCGACTCCATCGCGTCGCAAACGTAACATCTTCGCCAAGATTGTGAGTTGCAAAAACGCGATTTATCATAAGTAGATGAGCCCCTTCATCCAAAGCTTTATCATTCGAATTCATACTTGCGAGTAGCACACCATTCATCGTGATCGGATGATCAAGTGCCGCTCGGATGATTTTGTCCGGATTTGTGCAGAACTGGATTAGCTTCCGCACATGAGGGATGCAAGAATCCGCTTGAACCAGCTTGTCCGGTCGGAGTGAGTGAAGGGCATTTTTCGAATCAATTTCCCTTATCTCCCATATTTCACCAACTCGGGTTGGTCGCTCCGATTTCTTGATTGTTGTATGCCGTTTTTGATAAAAGTGTGCCGCCTCTTTCGAGGTGGCCACCTCTTTTGGCATCCGTGCTTTCACGGGGATGATTTGGACGCGATTGCCATTCTCTGGATTGGCAACCGCTGTTACTTCTTCGATCTCCACCTCCATAGTTGCGAGCACGGAAAAATAGTTACTCGTCGCTAGTTTCGGAAGCGCAAGAGGTGGTGCTTTGGAGACCATTTGTTCGAACGGCTCCACCCGGTTACGTTTGCCACTCGTCCATGCCAACTTCATGGATACATCCCCATCCCGCTCAACCCGTGGTTGAGTGTATGACGGACTGGTCAGTTGGAGGATGGGAGGAGACGGCTGCAATAAGGCTGATGCCCCTGGTGGTCTTATAGTTGGGGGAGTATTGAGCTTCAACGAGATTTGATCGGAGAGCTTCCGTTCAGGTTTCCTCGCTTCCAATTCTTGACTGTGAACTGGCTTCACAACTGTTTGTGGTGCCACCACGAGCACCGTTGGCGTGTTTGTTTGGTTTTTGTTGCGGTTGATTTTGAATGTGGTTTTGCTTTTTCTTTTGCTTGTTCGATTGTTGTTGCCGTGCTACCGTGGTTGATATAGCACACAAATCCAAGCAATAAGGACCACGTTGACCAAAACGTGGTCGTTCCGATGGGATAGGAGCGTATTTCCCTCGCACAGGGTAAAGCAACTTTTCGTATGCAATTTGTTCGCATACTTTACCGATGCGGACCAGCTGTGGAGGGCACGTAGGAGTACTAAAGTACACTCTCCACGTCGACATCACGACACCCTTGCACGGAGCAGTTTCGCGGAAAGTAGCAAAGACTACTGGACATCCTACACTGTGAAGGGAACGTAAAATCAGAATCCGTTTTCCTCCACGCCCACTCCAAATATATCCAGGTAGTGTTTGAATTCGAGAGAATCGTACATCGAAAAAAGTATTCGAGACCCGAGGATGGTTATCGGCTGGCACTCCAGCTGTTGACAAGCATCCTCTGTGGAAACCATCACTCGAAGATTGCCACCACGCATCTTTGATACTTGAGCAATGGCTCTGCTCTCCAGTAGACTCTCGAACACTGGATTCCCATGATCTTTCATGAGGGAAGACAGAATTTTCCTGTTTGGTGTACGCACCAACGCTTGACCTGTTTCTAGAATCATGGGAAAGGTGGCCTTGGAGACCTTAAAAGGCTTCGCTGCCTCCAATTTTTCAGCCAACACCAACCACGCGGGATGTTGTCCATCAGCATACAATCGCATAGTAGACTCGATGTCCGAGGCTTTCGGCTTTGGGAGCTCCACGCGAAATTTCGCTCTAGCTCTTGCCTGGTCCTTACGCAAGGACTCCTGTGACTTGATAAAGTCAGCCAAAGTGGGACTTTTAGTGTCGTCCACACTTGCAGTTGCCTTTGAGTCACCCTGTGATGAAGCAACGACAGTACCACATGTACCACCGGTACCACATCCTACACTGGTGGTACCGGTATTACCCTGTACCGTCACACTGGGGGTGGGGGTACTGTCCACGTCATCACATAGGGGTGATGACTCATCAACAATCATGCAATCACCCAAAACAGGGTGACTCATAAGGGTTGCCACGTCACTACAAGTGGACGCTAGCACCCTTGGTTGTGTCGATATGTCGACTTGGACCATTGTTTTCGAGAGGAAAGAGTTGAAATAGGTAGTTTTTCGAGTTGTTTTGTACTAATTTGGCGGGTTACGTAGTAGCCGGCAAATCGAGAAGTGATCAGCAACACCTTGTATTCCTTCGTTTCCTCGCTTATAACCATGATCAGTGCCTGCTCTGCATGACGCACAAGTGTCTTCTTTTTAGGATCCCGCCAAACCATACACGGGGACCCAAGAACAATGATAACCTGAAAACTCGGTGCCCCCCCGGTGAGTACTTCAATCGGCGACGCACGCTTCAAATTTGCTTGAGTCGGACTCCGGCTGAGAATGTAAGCAGCGTACTCTGCAGCACCGCTCTAGTACATCAGCGCTAGAACTGAACCAAAATCATGAATCGCACGATGTTAAAGACGGTACGGTTCATGCGTTCAGCTTTCCCGTTGGATTGTGGAGTACCTGTTACTGTTACTTGACGTCGTACACCTATCTGTTTGCAGAAAAGACCGACCACTTCATATTCTCCTCCGCCGTCAGTGCGCAAGACGTGGATGCGGCAATTAAATTCGTTCTCAAACCACGCCAAAAATTCTCGGACATCTTGACTGCAGCATTTTTCTGCCGTGCCGCAAATACACGCACGTAATTTGACTTGTCGTCGATGAGCATGACCAAATATCTGTTTCCACGAAGGTCTTTTGGGGTGATTCGTCCTGTTAGATCACTACAGACCACACCACCGATTCGGTCCGTTGGTGCATTCGAACCCGAGTCTTTCTTGGGCTGTTTAGTTCTGGTGCCCTTGGCTTCAGCACACGTGATACATTTTGCACGCACGTGATAAATAAGTTCAATACCATAATCAGGATCATTGACCATACGCTCCACGGTATCGTAAGCTATTTGTTTCAGACGACAATGAAAATGGTGCAGCGATCCCTTCTGTACATCAGTTGTTGGCCCCGTATCTTGAACTGTCGTCATCACAATCTCATTGAGTCGTTTTGGCGCCATTATCGGCCTACCTGGAGTCAAATCTGCCACAAATACGCCATACGCAGTTTGAAAATCGAGCAGAGGATTTTTACCTAGATGCATGCACATCACATCGCCTTTCGTAGTCAGTGAACACCCTTTTTCAAACAACTTGCCCATGGAAATGAGGCTCCTAGCCAGCTTTGGCGCAAAATATACGTCAGTAAGCGTGATCTGGGTCTTTATACCATTCAAAATACCATGTAGCACGACAGATCTACCTTAAGTAAGCTTCCATTAGGCAACAGGAGTCCATCATATTCACCACATTCCATGACATCGTGAAGCAAGTCAGGGTCTTGGACGAGATGTCTGCTTGCCCCGCTTTCAACCACCCACGTATTCGAATTCCCTTCAGTGACGCCAAAAACGTAGCTAGGTGTTTATCCAACACAAAATTAGCTTTCCCGCGGCTATCGTCTTTTTTCGATTTGTGGCATTTCTCGCCAAATTTCCTCGCTTGCCGTAGTTGTAACAATTTCGGTCTTCACCTTGGGAGTCACCTTGAATCTTGCCATGTTCCACTAAACTGACTAAACTATGCCCTTGGTCATTTTCCTAACCACTTTTCCATCGTCTTCAATCTCTTGCGCCCATACGATGAGCTCTTGTGCATGGGTGAGGTTGTCCGTACGACTTGGCTGGTATCGCACCATCATCACAATTTTGAGGTGTGGCGCCGCGTAGTTGACAATATTTTCCACGACGAGTCATTCGTGTGACTCGCTTTTTTGACACAATGCGATGAGGTAGAGATGCTGGTTTCACGAACGCGACCTGTCTTTTTCACTCGCAAACAATTCGGCGGCCTGTTGGTGCGTAATCGCCACCTTGAATGCTTGGTACAGCTGGTCGAGTGCGTGGTACAACGTCTGGTTGACCGCCCACTATGTCCTCACGTTGGCTCAAAAATACGATGCAGCCCCGCTGTTTGGCACCATGTATTTTCCCAGCTTGTTCACTTTAAGACGTTCTCCCCACGCAATTTGACTCTGAAGCTCGGCCATCTCGATCGCTTCGAGGGATGCATATCCCCACTGCTAGAAATCTGTGCCGAGACTTGCATATTGCTCTTCTTCTGTGCACATATTTATCATGAGCTTGGGAATCTTGATCGCTCCCGGTGGTGACAAGTTAGGCAATTTGTATACCGGATGTCTTCCAATAGGCATGCTGTCTGCTCGACCCTTGAAGACAATTCTTGCTCCAAATCCATTGTCACCAAGATTATTTAGCGTATGTCCTCCACTAAGCTCAGACTCTGCACGACCAATCGTGGTCGGTCCTTGACCTCGCGGTGCTGTGTGAGGGATCTTTGCTGGTAGAGAAGCGATTCCGGAGCGCCTCCAGAAACGATGCTCCCATTTTGCCGAGGCCCAATTTAATTGACACGGCTGTCGATCTCATCCAGCATCTGGAGCATTCTAGCAAAAGCTGCCGACGATATATCTTCACTCTTTTCTTCGGCATGTCCCATCTGTGCTGTGCCCGTCCTTCCATCTTTATCCCCCTTGTTGACCCCTTTCGTGAGCCGTCCTACTTGTGGGGACCAGGTGTTATTGTTCTTTCGTCACGCTCTCTTTACCAAGTTTTCGACTTAGGGCTCATAGACTATTGGCAAACTATAAGGTCTGCACGATGTTAACAACAGAGTAGGATGGAGAATAAAGGTGTTGATAGTTGGAAGGAGTTCTTAATTACGCACGCTGCGAACCTTCAAAGTAAGTAAGTTTTTCTCCCGCGGCTCCTCGCAGTCGATCTAGTTCCTTCTGGTAAGCCTTCACGGTCGTAAGAGTCACTTCCTCTTCATGGCGGCGATTACTGTGCACTCAATACACATGATCTTCCAACAGGGTGTATGTGGCGTTTGTTGAGGTCATCTGAACCACATGAAATAAGGGTCGACCGTACAGATTTTGTTATAGGTTGCATCAGTTGAAGGTGTCTATATTACTAAATGGGTGTTACTATCGCCACAGACGTTTTCACCAGTGCCACAGACAAAACAATTCGGACTGGCTAATATGTGTACACTCAATATGATTGGGCGATATGGTAGCTATATTAGCCCTCAGCCTCCATAAATTGATGGGAATCGTAGCCTCTGATTAGTTTAAACAAATATAACAGAATAGATAAAATCAAATTACGGGAATCGTTATCCAACCCCCACCCTTCATAAATTGATAGAAAGCGTGGCCTCTGATTGGTCTGAGTAAATGCAACGGAATAATCCGATAAAAATCACATTTTATCTCCTCTAGAAGGTACAATAATCAGCCTTGCACCACCACCCCAGGTTGCCTACGCTTCCATGTAGCAGGCAAAAGCAGCAATTGATGATCATGCACTCCAACAAGGCTATGTTGTGGTTATCAAACGTACAAAAAAGATGGGGAATAGGGCAAATGGAGACATGAAAGCTTTGATTCTTGACCGCTCCCAATCAAACCCCCAGTGATGGGTGTAGGGACTCGCCAACGTGTTTCTTCTAGCTGCAGCGCTAGGCGTTCGTTCAAGGCCAGACTATGAAAACAAAAGTCTGGCCAATGGCAAGTGCAAGTTGACAATGGAGAACACAATCATGCTCCCTTTGCTCACCAGTCTGCGCATCCAAAAGGGAGCCCTTCAACCAAGAAGAGCCGGCAATCAATCTTGATGATGGGTCATTTTGGTGTGACACCTGGCCGTACTATCACTTCACTACGCTAAAACAACAATGTTATTGCCACAGTTCAAGATATCTACATCTTCATCGTTAAAATCGCAACAGGATGCTGTCAGGACGATCTTCACTGGTAGCTTTATTAGATAGTCTTGCTCCCGTTGACTACTTCTCTCAGTATGATTTTCTGCAGCGGGCTAACTTACCTGCTCATTATCTCACCTTCTGCAAAGGAGATTTGCAACAAGTGCAGTGCTGGTCGGATCTGGATTATTGATGTTCCCTACAAGACGAACAGATATGAACTTCCTCTTCTCCATATTATTGGCATCACAGCAACGAATACCACCTCCACATTTGCATACTGCTTTATGAAGAACGAGACTTCGGCCGACAACTTATGCGCAATGCGCCATGTCAAAGTAATTTTTGGAAGTAATGGCCTACAGCATGCGGCATTCACCTTTGTCACTGATCGGGAGCTTGCGCTTATGAGCGCGCCTTCAGAGACATTTCCTTATACATTTGCTTGCTTTGCCGCTGGCATATCAGCAGAAACATCCTTACCAAGCAAAGGACAGCGTTTCAAGACTCAGAAGCCTGGCGAGAATTCAATCAAGCCTGGAGCCAACTTGCTACCGCCACAGCCATTGCCGATTTTCAACCCAACTTTCAGTAATGCATGCCTCCCATCCTGAAGCTTCGATGAGATGCCTTGAGACAACTTGGATGCTTTACAAGGAGTGTTTTGTTGCTGCTTTCCTGCACAATAAGCGTCATTATGGACACGTAACAACATCCCAGTTGAGAGTGCCCATGCCGCCCTGAAAAATGGATCACTGTGTCAAGAGGTAAGTTGTATTGTATGATGATTATGCTGGAAACAGTCATAAGTATCTTGAATTTACTTTATTGCAGGGGATCTACTCTCAGTGAATTCAGTAGTTCGCCTTGCCTGCGAAGGCCAGCTCGCTGCCATTGTGCAGCAAAACGCAAAGCAGCGGACTAGAGTCACGATGCAGCTTGGTTCCATGTTCTCAGAGGTGATGGGGAAAGATTCAATAGCAGGTCTATGCTCAGCTCATCGGCAGTACCAGCAGCAGCTTCGTGATGACCTAGATTGCCAAGGTATGTAGACTGCTACTAAGTGCAAGTAATTGCGACACGTGACATTTACTGCAACTAACTGCAACTTCAAAATTACCTGTAGGATCGACGACATCTACAATGGGCTATCCTTGCACTCATATTTTTTGCTATCAAGTTATGCCGCTGTCTGTTACTTAATTTGATCAGCATTGGTGGGTGGTACAGCCAATGCATCTTCATGTTGAGGCTGGGACCATGCCGATTGGAATCGAGATAGCATTGAATAGGATAAATGTATTACTGTGAGAATGCTTCCAATCATCGTAAGTGTGTGCTTCTAGACTATATCTTGGCAGTCCCAGAGACAGAATTCCGCGAACCTGTGCAAGTGCGCACGCGTGGTAGGCCATCGAGCTCAACGCAGCGACTTCCATCGAAGTTCGAGCATGTTACTGCTGATTTGGAGGTTCCTGTGCATCGCCGAAGATGTCGGAAATGCCAAAAAACAGGCCACAATGCCAGAAGCTGCCATCAAGAAGCAACAGAAGCACCGAGAGCACTATTAACACCAGCAACACCTGCAGCAGTAGACTTGGATATTGACTTAAAATAAGTCGTACAAAATTGCAGGAATCGAAGTATTTTGTGTGTGATTTCATTGTATTTATTCCGTTGCATCTATACAGACCAATCAGAGGTCACGCTTTCTATCAATTTATGAAGGTTGGGGGGTTGGATAACGATTTCCATAATCTAATTTTATTTAGGCCACTGCTAAATGTACACCCCACCTTTGCTATTTGTACACCCCACCGATCAATAGCCAATCAAAAGCCTGGTAAAGCTTCCTCACGTCGCGAAACTGTTCAGACGCGTAGTTACCTCCTGTTACGAATGTTTTGTAACAGATTCGTCACTCAAGTGCAGATGTTGCGCCTTCTCACACACTTTCAACAATGATCGTAACCTGTACACGACACTTATCCCCTTGAGGATTCAACACCTCCTACTCTTTCTAATTATTATCATTCGAGTGCATAATAACTCGAGCAATCTTCAAGGCAGGATAGGAGAAACCCCTCGATAGACCGTCTTGTGTCTCTTCAAATAATCTTTACACTTTTCAAGCCATCCAGCATTGATGAATGTTTTGATCTATCATGAAGGCCTTTTTTTTCCTCAAAGCATCATAAACTTTGCTTGCACTCATCTCCGATCAGCTGGAATCTTAACCAAGATCATGTTCTTATACAGCCACAATCTGAAGTGATTGATCAGTATGTCTGCTGCGAGGAGTCTGAGACAAATGTTCTTTCACGGCTAGGCTGAAGGCTTTCTGATTATAACAATACTTTGACGTGGCACATTTCTCCTAGTTACTGGATTCGGTACATGTTCCTGTGCTAAATAGATTAATTTCATTTTTGTTAGTGTATACGAGTCATTTGGAGAGATTCTTCGGCCTTTTCACTGGAAGACACATCTTCTGGCAAAAGATTCAAGCTACGTTTGATGTGTACGTTTTGTATTTACAATGTTGCCGCTTAAATGTATAATTGATGTTCGCTACGGCACTAGACGACTTGGCTTGCTGTGACATAGGCTTTTTTTGTATATGAAGCCACCGATGTATTCTCTGTTATAATTACTCGCATATTTATTGAATTTAAGTGTGCTCAAGACTCTCTATGGATGCTACACCACTGCTTTCTTAGCAGGAAGCAGTTGATCGCTTCTACAATAAGACAAAAGATCATTTTTGCGACATCAAACGCTTAGATTCAGCAAAAAAGCTGAATTTGTGCAGGAAAGATCGGAACAGATAGAGTATGGCTTCGCCGAAGCGATCATTTCTCACGCTGCTTTTTTATTCGTTCATGGTCTAGACCTTGCTACTTAGACAGAGGTACAACAATAATTTATACGTCCGAGCACTTTCGCGACGCAAGGAATTTTTCCAGGCTTTTGATTGGCTATCAATCGGTGAGGTGTGCATTTAGCAGTGGCCTTTAATTATTCTGTTATATTTGTTTAGAACACTCAGAGGCTACGATTGCCATGAATTTATGAAGGCTGGGGGCTGATCACAGAAAAGGTAAGGGCTAAATAACGGTTCCCCTTGGAAAATATTCTTTGCATTTTTTCCACTATGTTTATGGCTTTATGCCATACACATAACAGACTTTGAGAAGTAGGGAAGTGTTCTTGAATTCCTGAGATTAGCGCCAGCTCGCGATCAACGACAAAAAAATTGGAAGAGATTCGTCCCTAATTGGTCCAAAGAAGTTTATTGCTGAAGAGTATGAGGATTGACTCTCGATCGTCATGATAACAATGCGACGGTAAATGTTTCTACATTAACGAGCACCCAACGAGATGCAACAACGTAAGCTTCAAAGCATTTGTCTTGCATGTGGCATCCACCAGAAAAATGTCATTGTGACTCCGAGCCATCTCTGTAGATCTTGGATGGGTAAAGTACTGCACAGGTGGGAAATTTTTCCGTCATCATTGCTCACTATTGTTTCAACACCAAATTGCAATCTGCGAAATTTATTTACAAGGGCATCCATCGGTGTATGGCAATCTGAAATTTCAAGAATTGCGGGCGGGCGGACGTTGCTCAGTTTTTTTCAGGCAAAACAAGTCCCCGATCACTCCGCAAACATGTTTGAATGATATTCGTTGGGACCCCAGCATCATACAATCTAACTATTGTCTTGCCCATTTCTGTTTCGAGTCTGAGGTGGACAAGATGGGCGCTTGTGGAGGTGGATGGCATATGCTTATGATCCTCTTCAGCCACGTGGAAAGTCCAATGCAGTTCACCTTTATGAATTTCAAGCGAAATGAACAATTGTCAAGTACTGTCGAGGTCTTTCGTGTTTTAGTCTGTTCCGATAGACCAAGCCGATTGCAGTAAGACCCTCAATGGGTACATTTGTAGTGGACCGTATAGTGCCCTTTACGCTGCTTGCAGGGTGATTTTGTCACTATCCCATAGCTTCGGGTGGCAGCGAATTCATTCAATGCCTTTCCATCGCTTTGCGACAACAATATTCGACTCCAGTAAGTCCGGTTGGTGGCTGGATCAATTTGTTCTGAATATTGACATCAGATTCTTTCGTGTATTTTGAATTTGTTTTTTGTTTGAGCCGTTACTATTGCGCAGCTCGTTGAATATTTCTGCATGGTAGGGAGGGAAGCGAGGAAATCCGAAATCGTGGAAACGTGTAAGGTATTATGTATCTAATTTACGTAGATGCAGTGATACAGTCACCCTAGCAATAAATTTGCGAGCCTTTAGTATTAATTCACCCTCTTGATAGCACTCACTTACCCCCTAATTCATTGGCCAAAATCCACTGAAATTTACTTTAGACGAAAATCAATATTCACTCGTAAAACTACTACCACTCAACTCACTACCACCCATCCCACTCGAAAGGAAAAAAATCAGATTCTCAGCTTTCTAGATCAAATGGCCAATCTCTTATATCGCGAATACCCACAGAGAAAAAGCTAAGGCTGTTATTTTTTATATCAAAAATAGCTTCTTATAATTTCTGAAACGTTTTGTTTATGAATGCAGATTTCTTATGTCCTCAATAAAAGCTCCTTTTGGTTATATACGTACTAAAGCAGATCTATAGTGTATAGTGCAAGATAGTTATTATCAGGACGTTTAATCGGTAGACAAGAGTTCTTCCTCTTCACATAAAAGATTTTAATGCAGCAAAACGAATTTCATTATATTTAAGTACATAGGCAACGATTTGAGGTAATGGACGCCACTTGCTCGTAACTTAATTTTTGATGGACTAGTAGGCCTTTGGAATTCGGTCAATTTTCGGCCATTTTCTATAGGACGAGCGATATTTGGCCGCCCGAAAATCAAGGATTTTGGATTTTTTCCGATTGGAAATGTTTGAATTAATCAATTTATTCATCAACCCACTATAGAAGCCCAAAGTTGTGTTTTACGGAACCACTACTTCAGGTTCATAGTAATGGGAATGCTCACACAGTAAAACCTGTCGAACTTGATACTATTAAGACCGACCTTTTTTATTCAGTGTGTATGCCAAGTTATTGATTATGAAACGATCTCCCAGAGTATGGTCCCGTTAATGTAGTATCAAGCCGTGAGGCAGTTCATGTCCATCAGGATTGAATTTGGTACGCGTCGGTGAGAGAATGACGGCATACTCCGAAGCTTTAGCACTTAACTCTTTGCGGTAAATATCCATATACCACTGAGATTTTCGATAGTAGTTCTTTATCTCGTCCACAATGACCGAATTCAATGCTTTTGGCACCATGTCCTTCCGTCCAGTCCATGAATAATTGCAGTGATTTCGTACGTACCGCTTGGCAGAGCCCCAAAACTTCTCGTTTAAGTTGAGTTCGCAATGAAATTCTGGATAAAATATTATCATGGGGCCGGCACCAACAATCGCCAAACGTTTCCGGATCAAGCTGATAAAATGCAATAAGCTACTTTAACATGCACTTATGGCGAAGAATGTCCGGTTGATGTACCATGATTTTTCTGCCTCAGCAGTCCAGTTCGGTTGGAGGACATTTCACGCGACAGTCAGGTGTAAGGACTGCACGCCAAAGTCCTCGTTCTTCAGAGACAAGTTTGATACTCTTTGCCTTGCCACGAAGTTTTTCAATTAGATGATTTTCTGGATAAACCTATTCCTGGTAAATTCCATTTCCCCAAGTCGTGTATCGCATCAGATGTTGTTTGCCACGAGGGCCCAGGTTCATGCGGTTTGCACAGAGCGCATCATCAAAAAGGCAGCGTGGCTGGTGGCATTGTCAAAGGCAAAGAGGGCCTGCATGCCTGGGAATTGTGCCTCAAAGATGGAGATTGCTCGATCAAGCACCTGGTTGTAGAGGTCTATTGCCTCCCACCATCCGTCTATTTTTACTGGATTCCAAGGGGAATGATCACACATGCATTTTCGGGCAGCGTCGGAAACTACTCTTTTTCTGTCTTGGTCCAGGGCGAGACGTCTCGAAATTGGACAAAGGAAGTCACTGACATGAATGGATATCCCTTGGCCTTTCTTGCGCAATGGTTGTTCTCCATCCGGCATCCAAAGGCGCTTCAACGCATCATTGGCAACAAACGTACTTTCATCATGGGTCACCAGAAGAAGTGGTTGAATGTTCGCTGCTGGCCATATTACATCATCTTAGTTTTTCTCGAAATGATCATCTTTTGCAGGGAAAACAGGCATGCGAGCATCAAGTTTATCTAATCTGGCCAGAAACTTATGGCGATACTCAATAATATCTTCTCTTTCATGACCATCTATGTAAATCAACTTCGCAACTTTGCGGGAGGTTATGTCTGAGGACTGTAGTCAGCGCATCATCGTTCGTTCAAATATTCTGTCCAATTGTCTCGATGCAGCTATCGATCTCTGGCGGATCCAAGTGTTCATTGAACAAATATAGATGCAGCAATTTTTGGGCAAAGAACTTACTTAAACACTGGGAGGATTTCTTCATTCGTGTGTTTTGACAAGGTTGCAATTTCGACGTTGAACTTATGTGCACGGAGCTATTGCTTCAGGGTAATGATGCAGTACTCGTCCAGGAGAAAAAATTGATCACTTGGCGTGTTTCCCTTGATTCTACTGAGGCAGAGACCCGTCTTACATAAACGATTCAGCATATGTCCTTATTGATATAGAAAAGTGAACCCCTCTTCCTGCTGCATCTGATATAGAGGAACTTGCCGCTTTCTTCATTTTTCCTATTTTGAGTAGTCGAAAGTACCCGAGTAGCGCTGCTTCACGCGCATGTGCTGCATTGCTCTTCCCGTTTGGCCTCGATTTAAGTTTTTGAGATTCTCAACTGCCAAACTGATCTCATCTTTGGCCCACTCAAAACTCTCGTCTACATCGGATTCATCATCCAGGTCTGCATCATTTGCGTTATTCACATCCACTTCAGCACCAACTTCTGTAAACATTGGTTTCAGCGTCTAGTATTCAGTCAACGGTTTGGTTCCTCTCGCAGCATCATTCAGCACCGCCTCTTGCGTCTTTGTGTGCATGACAATTTCCCAGCTACCGCACTGGTCGGTTGCTGTCGTTGGACAGCACTGGGAGAACAGCTCTCTCAATATTCCCACAATCATGTCATCATCTTCCACTTCATTTTCGTTCTCCATCTGAGATTTATTTTCACTGCAGCCAGTGCTACTTTCAAGTCATGCACATCACCATGGACATCAATTTTCTGCTTCTTGTTATCTGCAGCATGTACTGATGCCATGTACAAGTGTTTCTTTTATTTTTTGAGACGTGGCATGGTCACTTTAAGGAGCTTTAAGTGCAAACAAATACGGAGATCGTTATGAACTTCTGAAGTGATATCCACAAATCTTGTCCATAGAGCACATCCTATTTTATGGATCCTCCAATAGTGCTTTACGGAACCCCTAAAGATTATCGCGATTGATTAATCTACCTACATACACTACCCCTGATTGGCTAACAGAACCGGTTATTGGCACGTTAGAAGTATAGCTGCATTCAACAAATTTTTGAAATTTGGCCGCATAATTAGGGGGAGGGTGTCGGTTATAAGTGTCTTGCACTATGTGTGCTGAGTGTATAAGGTCAATCACTTGAGTTCAATTTATAGTGTGTTTTTGCCGAGGTGTAGTTGGAAGTGAGTCACCGCGCGTGATAGATGAGTGATGATTATCAATGAATTCTAGCCAATAAATTGGGGAGGGGTGAGTGAATGCTAACGCCTACTTGAATTTATATTGGGTTACACAAATAAGCCAATCAGAGGTGATTTGTCTGTGGCGTTGTCGAAACGTCTGTGGCAATAGTCACACCCTTAAAAAAATCCTGACCAGACATGATGAGATAACCTCATCGTCCATCCGGCATATTCTATTCCCTAAAATCTTGACTTGGACAGAAATAAATATCGCTAGACTGCGCTGTTCATTGTCCTCCGATATTGTTGATCCGATCATAGGAAGTCGTACCACCAAATTCAGGATATTGGAAACGCACAAACAAGACGACAAATTCCAATGCGTGTCCCCAATCAAGGTCCAATATCAGACGGTGTAAGTGTGAATGGACCTACATTAGTCTAAAGCGGCAAACTCTATTGCAGATAAATTTACTGCCTCAAAGGAGTACCTATTGCTCTGTTGTTTGATCAATACATAATACCTCTATGAGCATCTTTAAAATCAGAGACGGAGTACTTTTAGAAATTTAAGAGCAAACACATAAGATTAAGCACAGGGAAGAATTGGAAGAGAGGGACATATTTCTGGAAGAACTTTCTTTTTAATTTTTTGTTATGTTCTACTTAAATGATAAAAAGTTACGGATACATATACAGAGCTCTCTCGACTCGAGAAATAGGTGAAGTATGCTTCGTATGGGACGTTATCTACGGGATAACACCATAGAATTTGTGTATGCATGACCTTGAGCGTGTATCCGTGCACAACATGAATAAGCTTTCTTTACAGGATCTTATGTAGCATCAGGATCGGTCGATAATTGCTTTATCAAGGCCTAGAATTAAATGTATGAGATTGCATTCCTTCATTTTCTTATGAACCTATAACTCGTTTACACACTTAAACAATCCAGACTTGTTAGCATGTACATGACGGATTAGTTGAAGATGGGTGTGTTGTTGTCAAGTTACGCTATCGGACGATGCATGTTGGTAACGGCACATGATTACTGATCTGCGTCGAGGCGATTTGTAATGTGCGACTATACGCTTAGTAATGCGCGGTATGGAAACTATCAAGGTATAGTCGAAAAAACCAAGAGGCTTAGAGTGGCAAGAGAGTTTGCGAACTAAGAACCTAGGTATATTTAGTATTCAGTTTTCCACCTGCTGAGCACTACGCATCTTTTAACAGGGTATGAGCCCAACAGCTGGTTCTGACAGCGCACTAATCGCACCAAACCCAGTCAGCTTTGGCGACGGTCACGAAAGCACCGAAGCGTTTCCTGCAGTAACTCAAGGCGTATCGACGGCCCACGAGAGGGTCGATGACGTCAACGCCCAAATACTAGCGACTCTCGTCGACCTGCAAACGCGATGAAAACGACCGTATTATGGGAGCGATTGAGTCGAGGATGTTTCTCTCTGCACTTGCCAATCGTCGCGGTGGTACACCGATGCACATCGACGCACAAGGGCACTCGCCGATGCGTCCAAGAACTGGGAAAGACCGCACAAGTGTATCTTAGCAAGGAGCTTCCCTGTACGCGACGCAGCCAGGATGGTAGGCATCACAAACAGCTCCACCGGTGCGTGCGCCGTATTCAGACATAGATTACGCGGCGGCGCAGGATTATGCGCGTCGGATGAAGCCAGACGCACAGCAAGCAATGAGAGTTCCGGACGAGCGTCAAAGAAGATTGACTATCCGGTATTTCGTTGGCTCCGAGCTTTATCGAGGCTTAGGATCCGGTTTTCTAGACCGGAGAAGGACATTCATGCTTCAGGTCCAGTACGCTTAAGAGACACATGGTTTCGACAGGTCCGAAGACGAAAAGACTGACCTTCTTGGTCACTACCTTAGTGGTACGGCCGAGCGCTACTACAACAAGCAGATCTAGACATTGTGGTATCAGACACCAACGCTTGCTCACGTTATGGAGCGTCTTCATCAGACATTCAAGACAAGTATCATATCGTCCCAGTCGATGAAGCTTTTTACAGCGAAGAAAGATCTAAAGAGAAGCTGTCCCAGCATTACGTTTACTTGGTGGTGGTGAGCGATGCGTGTGGCGGCGCTGATGCGCAAGTGCTTGAGAACATTGTGCACCATGCGTCGACTGCGCTTCACACGGTACTAATGGCCAAGTACTACGGCAGTCGTCCTGAATAACTTGCTCAAGCTGAAGAGCCTGAACTTGGCAAGGGCGTCGTAACACACGTTGATACGCGCACGTGTTTTGAGTGTGGCAAGTTCTGGCACATCTGGTCGGTCTTTCCTGACGAAAGGAAGAAGGCGAAGAGAAACAATGGCATCAAGCGGAGTTGGAGAATAAATGCCAGGAGAAAGTACATTGTTAACTACACTTTGTCTATACAAGATGCCAAGGCCCAGGATAGATTATGGATTCCGGGCAGTGGATCTAGGAGGCACCTCTTCAATGATGAGGCAAAATAATGTGATGACCAATGCCTGGTCGCCAACGGAAAAACGCTTCGTCTTACATTGGCCGGAAATGTGATGATTCACGTGATGGCATGCGGAAAAGCTAGTATTATACGACTTACAGAAGTCTAGTACGCACCGCTGCTAACGCGCAATATCGCTGTCGTACGGTTTTCTTGAGCTTAGAAGTTACGGCCTCTAGTATAAGAATAACAGGAAAGCCCTTAACGCCCTCAATACCGGCTCCGTCGTGCTCGACGTGGCGATGTGCAACAACGTGCTCGTCATCGAGGCGTGAGAAAAAAGAGCTAACGAAGGGATATTGAAGACGTTCATTGCTGCGATTGATGAAGAAAAAAATCAGGAAGTTGATGAAGGTGTGCATTCAGGAACGCTCATGCACTTTCACCAATTTTTCGGCCATCTATCCTACAACACTATTGAGAGAGCGGTGCGTGATCCTAGATCTGGAATCCGGCTTACTGATAAAGAGAGAGTGACGTGTCATATGCACGCAAGAGAAGAAGTCAAAGAGCGCGCAGTCCAAGAAGGACACAGGCGTGCATTCACCGATTTACCGTATTGGTGGTGTTATCTGTTCGGACCTCAAAGGACCCATGTCACCAAAAGATCGAGTGGGATATCGGTATCTTGTCAGCTTCGTGGATCACAAGAGAGATTACTGTCGCGTGTTTCTCGCACGCATAAAGGATCAAGAGTCATAGAAGTTTGAGCATTTCTTAATCTTCTTTGAGAAGCGTTTCAGTTGCCGGGTCCATGTTCTGCGAACGGACGGTGGTTGGGAATACGAGAATGTGGATTTTATTTGCTGGCGTGGCGAGACAAGTGAGCGAGGCGCGCAACCAAGCTACAGATGGAAAAGCCGAGCGTTTGCACAGAACGTTTCTAAACATGGCGCGCTCTATGATATTCGCAAGAAAACTCCCGCTGTCTTTCTGGGGTGACGCGGTCGAATACTCGGCGCTGGGGCTGCAAATGGATCTAGATTCACTGGATCTGGATTTTTTTTTCAGATCCAGATCCATTTAGCAAATGGATCCAACTCACAGATCCAGATCCAGATCCACCAAGATCTCATAAAAATATATAAAATAAATTCAATTGAAATATGAGTCTATGGTATTTTCAAGTAGTTCTCCCTTATTTTGAAAAGTAATTTTTTCATTATCAGTCCCTGATCTTGAACAACTTAAATGGTAACTAGGACTAGTTTTTTTGGACATGAGCCAATCTTTTGTGCAGATCAAAGCTTCTACTGCTAGGAGGGAGGCTAATCGAAGATCTAAAATCATCCAGGATTCGTCCTCCGAAGATGAAAGCTTGCTCAGAGGCAACCGATATTGCAGGAATTGCCATGACGTCAACAGCAATTTGAGACAATAGAGGAAAGTTTTCGTGGTTTGATTTCCACCACTCTAGTATAGAGAGATCAGCTTGGAGAGGGTAAGCGGTTTCTTTCTGGTATATCTCGAATTCCGACTTTGTTTGCTTCTGGCTGGTATTTTGAGAGGCTTTCAGAAAGTTTAAAAATCCTGCTTGCTCACTGAAGGTAGCCTCAATAATATTTGCAAAATATATAGAAGAGTTGAGTTGCGAGATAGAATCATCTTGTCTGATATTATCAAGTCTGTATTTGTCGAGGAATGCTAGGAAACTAAAAGTGGTGTAATTAGCCTTTGTCTTGAACAGGTAAAAAGTATATCCAAAAGCTACCTTGATTCCAAGTCTACAATCTTATCAATGCATACACTGCATCAACTTGTTCAAAAACATATGATAAGTATCTCATCTTGTAATGAGGATCAAAGGATAGTGGCAAAAGCAAAGATTCTTATCTGAGGGCTGATTTCTTCCATACTCCGATTTTTTTTTCAATTTTGCCTCCATAGGCTGGCTTATACTCCTGATGAAATCATTGGGATGAGTCTTCCCGACCTCAATAGTTTTTAGCACTGCCAAAGAAGAGTGAACACAAGATGAGCTGTTGGAATAACTGCATCCCGAAAGATCTAAAGTTGCTGCAATAAGGAGCATTAGCCGAAACCTTTGCAATTGTGTAAATGTGTTAACAACAAAGTGCAATTATCTTGCTTGAAGATTTTAAAAAACCCAGCCAGTCTTCATTTATCCCATTCTTTTACTGAAATCTCTTCGAACGATTTCTGATCAGCAAGGGCTTTGAAGAGACTTATGTACGGAAAGGTGCTTAACATATCATTTGTCGAGTTCCAGCGAGTTGCAACATCTGGTTTTGGCTGGGCTGTCGTGGAAGGGATACTGGAATCATTTCCAATCGCTGCTTTCCACAAGCGTTTGCGAGCAGGCGACGATCTAATCCACTTTATGTTGGACCGAAATTGAAAAGAAATTGTAGTATGAGGTGAAATTCAAATAAGGAATACCACTATGATTGATTGTTTAATTACCAAAGATTACTCTGAAGCATTCATCCCGTCATCGACTATCAAATTCAAGATGTGTGCAATGCACTTTCCATGAAAGTATTTGGGATCTTGATTTCTACTTCTAAATGTTGAATAATATGGCCAACCGCCACCTTGTTTGATGAAGCATTATCAAGGGCGAGGGTCATCATCTTTGAAGTTGAAGCCACCACTCCCAGGAAATCTGTAGATATATCTTTGCCAGTGTGTCCTCCTGTCAAATTACGAAAGCTGTTTATCTTTTTGTTGAACTTGTATCCTGAAGTGATCCATTGCGCAGCCACTGCCATGTAGTTAATGTTTTGATTAGAAGTCCAAATATCTGAGGTAAAAGATATCCTAGAATCGGAGGCCGCAATGTCAGCCATGATTTCCGCTGTCATCTTCTGGAGTTGAGTCAACATTTTGGCTTTGACAGTTGCTCTGCTGATAGCTTTGAAGTTTGGCTGTAAAGTTTCCATCAGGCTGCGGAATCCAGAAAGTTCCACATGAGATAATGTCAACTCACGAAGAATATTCATTCCGATTATCTCTCGTTGGCAACGTTTGATCATATTTCCAAATTGACTGGGAAGGTCTTGCGAAACTTAACACTGTTTGGGTTTTCCCTTTGGTGTCCACCTTATGCTTTTTGTAGTGCTTTATTACAGCAGATGTTCCTGTTTTAAAGCTCCGGACAGCAGAGCATTTGTTGTTGCACTTGGCTTTCAGATCCCTCTCGGGGTTTTTATACTCCTCGAAAGCTTCCCAGACAGCTGAGGAGCGGCCCCGCTTTAGCATTTGTTAGTTGATAGGACTTTCAAGAGCAGTTGATATTTGAGCTGCTACCTACTTTTTAATTTTGTTGTCTTGTTGTGTGAGTATAACATAAATCACCCCTTAGCGGAGTATATTCCTAACCTTATTTGAACATAACGCACTTATTCCAAGATATACATTCTACGTACACAATAATATCAACGATCTTTACACATTACAAGAATATACTGCAACAGGGGAGTCAGTGTCAGTATCAGTATTAGTGTCAGTTTCTCTGGGATTATTTCATTGACACCAGGACACCAAGGAATCTGTTCTGATTGTATGTCTGGATTTTTCTTTGTTATTCTTTCGGGCAGCGGAATCCCGTTAAGCTGAGTGATGTGTTTCACCGGCCACAAAGGGTTTCTGGGGTTCGGCCAAAAGGAGCAGAGTTTTGTTTTAACCTACCTCTGGATCACAAATATCAGATCTACCCTGCAATATAATCTATAGAATATAATTCACGATATAGATTGTCATGAGTGGCATATTTCATCAAAATTCTACATATGACCGTCATAGTTAGTACTTGGTAGATGCATGCTATATTTTTTGATGCAAATGGATCTGGATCTAAAATTTAGATTCAGATCCAGATCTATTCAGGAAATGGACCCAACTCTCAGATCCAGATCCATTGGCCAAATGGATCCAACTCTCGTCGCGACAAGGGCTGAAATGATAAATCCAGCACTACCCAGAAGTACGATAGTCAAAAAGGCTTTATCAGTAAATTGATTCACGTTATAAGAAATAACTATCGAATTAGGTTTGTTACTCGCGCGAGACTGTGATACCTTAGGGTGCGTATGAAAGTTGGAATGCACATTCTTGGAACAGCTTAGTCTTAAAAATCAAATACGTCTTTCCCGTTTCATTTCTCTTTTTAAAAATTGCTTAGTTTATTATTGCCGTTGCTTTCCGTCACCATCTCATCAAAGCGATCATTGATACAAGTTCAGAATCTACAAGTGCATAAAAATCGAAGGGGTACTTTTACGTGTACAAACTGTGTAAAACTTCACTAGTATGCTCTACGGCCACATATACCTCACATTTTTTTACCCGTAGTGTAATAACGCTTTCATGCGTCCACATCTACCACATAGTAGCCACTTGAACATGTCAACTCCACCTTGAGGGAAAGAAATAATTTAGAGCTTACTAGTTGTAGCACCCAAGTACAATAGTAATGCTGGGACTCTAAAAACCTTGCATTCATTCCTCGCCTAAAAAGCCCATCTGCAATGGCTCTCTTACGTCTAGTCATTACATGCAAGGATAATATCATTTCAAATCATATTCTTCAGAGTCAGCTATATTCAACGTAAAAAGACCTAAACGCTTTACGACTGCTCTTATTTCAGTCTGATACGGTATTCGAATGCTCGGAAATTATCTCCGTATGTCGACAAATGATCTCAATGAAGCGCGCAGCCAATCACCTTCAGAAGCGCTGTAAGTTTATCCACCTTTTTAGATAAGAAACTGAACTTGTTCCGCCTTAAAAGCGTTCCCTATCCCTCTGCATGAGCAAAGCATCCTTTTTGTCTTTTCAACTTTTCAAGTAGTTATCTACGATTAAATGCAGTACTTCACTCCATTTATTTATAAAGAGATTGTAAAACATAGAAGTGTTTCTATCATCAGACAATAATGCTTGAACAACCCCTCTTCTGAAGAAATTCATTCAACGACTTCCTGCATTCAGCTGTGTTCGCGTAGACAGGAAATCATGTATCGGAAAGTGCAGCACAGCAAAGCGCTAGGAGATTAAGCGCTTTAAATGTATTTGAAAATCTGGAGTACAGCTCCTTCTACTCCGGCGCTGACACAAGTACACAGTGAATATTGTTTTGTCTATAAATGTCCAGAATTTGATCCAGCTATTATATCGTGCCGATATTACTCAATTTTATGCAGTACGCTATCGCAATGTATTGTTAAACCGCCAACGGCATTATTGTCAACTGGCTCACGTCGATAGAAACTGGGTGATTTGCACCCAATCACCACATTCCAGTTATCTCGAACAATAATGGATCATGTACCGTGGATGGCCGCGATGTTTTGCTATATACAAATCGCCATTTTACTGACATTTGGATATATACGGGAGTTTTTTGGAAGTGTATCTGGTTATTCTCGCTATAAGTCTGCACCTACTAAACCTGGTTTTGCGAAATTGCTGTTATCATGGGAGAAGTTCTACACTAACCGCATTTATCACCGCACTCAAGATGTCTTCAATCGACCAGTGGCAAATGCACCTGGAGCGCATATTGATGTTATTGAGCGCTACTCGAAAGACGGCAATAGAACGTTACAAAGAAAAGACGGATGTGTGAGAGCATGTTTAAATTTAGGATCGTACAACTATCTCGGATTCGCAGATGATTGGATTAATATCTGCAGTGAAGATGTGTTCAAGGCTGTCACGCGCTTTGGTTTAGCGTCTTTATCATCGACTATGGAATTTGGCACAACCACAATTCACCGTGAACTTGAAGAAGAATTTGCGAAGTTTATTGGAAAACCTGCCGCGCTTGTGTATAATATGGGATTTGCGACGAATGCTACTACCATTCCTGCATTGATGAGCAAAGGGAGCCTGATCATAAGTGACAGCTTGAATCATAGCTCTATAATTAATGGAGCAAGAGCTTCTGGTGCACATGTGGTAGTATTCCGTCATAACGATGCCGAACATCTTGAACATACTCTACGAATGAATATTGCCCGAGGGCAACCACGCACAAACCGAGCGTGGAAGAAAGTCATGGTGATGGTTGAAGGTATCTATTCCATGGAAGGTGAAATTGTACATCTACGTAATATCGTTGATGTGGTCAAGAAATACAAAGCGTACATATATGTTGATGAAGCTCATAGTATCGGTGCTCTAGGGCGTACTGGGCGCGGGATCTGTGAATACGCTGGAGTAGACCCCAGCGAGATTGATATACTGATGGGTACCTTCACCAAAAGCTTTGCTGGGATGGGTGGGTATGTCGCCGCCTCAGAAGAAATCATTTCTTACATTCGTACTTCAAGCGCTGGATCTATGTATGCAGCAAGTCTATCCCCTGTGGTTGCACAGCAGATTCTAACTTCGCTGAAAGTAATTATGGGCACTGATGGAAGTGATTACGGGAAAAAAAAACTTGATAATCTGCGTGAGAACAGCAATTATTTCCGACAGCAGCTGATTAACATGGGTGTTGTCACTTTGGGAAATTTCGACTCCCCAGTGATTCCAGTGATGCTATTCTGTTTATCAAAAATTCCTGAATTCTCACGCCAGTGTCTGGAACGTAACCTGGCTGTTGTTACAGTTGGATTTCCTGCGACACCCCTTTTGCTGTCTCGCGTTCGTTTTTGCATTTCGGCAGCTCATACAAAAGAAGATCTCGATGAAGCTCTAAAACAAATTGAAGAAGTGAGTAGTAACTGCAATATTCAGTTTTTGAAGAGCTGAAATGGCTAATCCTTACTTTCGCTAAGCCAAAATCTATAAACGAACATATGATTGTTTTTTTTCGAATGCTGCTTTCGAATACCTCTACCTTACCTGGAATGAATGTAATTAATCGTTAGCCTTGCTTTCTTAATCGTTTTGATAGTACGCAGGATGGTTTCCTGGCCTAAGCAATGTGAAAGAGTTGTCTCGGAATTTTTATCTTTTGATAGACTATGGGTTTTATATCATTATAGCTATGGCTAAGGCGCAATTTTCAGGTCAAAGCACGTCAACGTTAATTGACCCTTTCTCCAAAATTGAAAAATAGGATTTATATTTTTTAGGAAAAAGAAAATAGAATTGACAACTTGGCAATTCCCCGAGGTAACGATGATATACATGAGGGAGGATCTTTGAAATACACTACACTTTGATCAACCTAATGAATGAATTTAAAAACCGATTAATCAGCTACTTTGGTACATCCTTGCTGCTGATTGCAATGCAGAACGAGATTTCAACTCGAATAATACCGTCCTTGCAGAAGACAGTTTTATCGCAAGCAAGTAATAATGCTTTCATGTACAAGCCATGAATTCCACTTTTTTGTACCGTACTTTATACCTTTCTTTGTTGTAATACCGTAGATTTTAGCATCAATGCGAAGCATCATCATTTCACATCCTTACAAGCATCTCTGGCACGATACGATAGATACCATAGTTCTCTAGTCATGCTCATCTCTTGCAAACTAAACCACAATTTTTCCGTTATTAACGTATACTACCATGAACTAAATAATCTTATGATAGCACACCATAACTCCAGGCTCTTTTTGTAACATACCGCAGAATACGGCCTTTTTTCAACCGCATAGTTGCGAGTTGATTTATTATCAGAATTCCGGAGTTGGCATGTTGTCCCCGCAGCATTCTGAATACAGATTTGTATTTCTCTTCTAGTCTGTAACATACAATAGTTCGTATCCTTATTTCTAGACACTCGATTTTGAATCCCCTTCATAATACAATCACTGCATGCCTCACCTTGTCGTAAACATTTTACTTGATCTCTTTGTGAAAAATCTCCGTATCATATTAAATAGTTCACGCTTATTCATCCTTCGCAATATTTTAATACATCTTTTGTGCCTGTGCTGGAAATATCCACAAAAGGGAAAGAAACCTATCTGGTTCATACCATAACTGGGCAATCAAACAAAAGAAGCAGAAAGGGAACAAAACAAAAACGCTTGTCATAAGAATAATGGAAATGATGGTATCGTATTGTATAAACTAGGAAACTCTCCGAGAATCTAACAGCGGAACAGCAGGGTTTTTTTATAAGTGACTACCTTCATTCCTCCTACTTGTTACAAAGGATCATGATTTTTTTGGTAGATAGATTCAATTTCTCTTCTACGTTTAGCAAAATTGGTGAGTCCTAACGATGGTAACATTGAGTGACGTCCGTCTTCTCTATTTCACCACCGAAACACTATCAGATCTATTCCCTTTACCTCTGCTATTTTGAGAAAGCGTTCTTTTCACATATTTTATACTCAAACACAAAAAGTACATTTTCGAGATGTATATAATTATATGGCGGCAGCAGAAGTTGTGGTAAGAAAAAAAACGCCCCCACCAACAGCCTTTTACCACCCGTCAGCGATTTATCGACCACAGCTTTCGACAAGTGATCCAAGATACGAAAACCTTCTTTACTTTTCGGGTTCTGGAATTGGCCTCTTTCATGATGAGTGCTGATATACTTTTTCTCGGGGGAGAAATAAGCGCCATTGCTCTGTTGCACTGTGCTTTGATCCATCTACCATTCCATTTTCTCTGGTAATCATTTTCCATAGACTTTCTTTAACAAAGGTATAAGACGATATTATCGCACCTTCTAGCTATGCACAAGATAGAATGAGTTGTTTGAAACTGAGATTATTCCAGTTCATGCGTGCTGTGTTATCTAGCTATAATTCAATGGTAAAACGTACTATCAGCATATTCATTGAGGCGGATACGTGCATCTGGTGCGGTGTAATCACACCTTGTGTATTTTTCCTAGATAAGGTGTATCAGAGCTTTCGACTTCACGCCACAAAATGACTTTCACTTTATTGTGTCACTTTTAAAAAACCCAATAGGCGAAAAAACCTTTTATATCGAATGATTTCAGTCTACCACGAGTGGATTGGGATTAAATCGATGCGTGGACCAGTATTAATAGATGAAAGGATGACCTCGATAAAGGTGTAGGAGATTGTCCCAGACTTCCACAGTTACTTTGATGCGTATTCGGTCAAATTAGAGCACGATGAGCCACTAGAATCGATACGAAGTGTGTATTTGCAAGTTCATATATGCGTGATGGAGAGCCAAAAGCAATGATATAGGGCTATCATAGTCTCTATAAGCCTTCAAAGGAGCGCAAAAAAGTCTTGAAACGACTAGAACCCCAAATATTGCGACGGAACGGATCAACGAAATTGCTTGCTCCGGATAAATTTGCAGAAAGCTAGGCGCTGTAGGACGAAATGTGACTAACGTGACACGATATTGCTAGATGAAAGAATTATCGTACTACAATCATCATCTTCTTACACCTTCGTCGAATTGAGATATTTACAACTTATGGTGCTTTTGTTCGATTATGTCGCGCTCGGGCAAGTTAGGATGGAGTGGAGAATCGATGAAAATTCCAATTCAAGGAACAAGACGACATGAATATCGAGCAATTACGAAGACCAACAGAGAACTCGTTACAGCCTAGATTGGGCACAGCGCATCACTTATGCTCGGTCGATAGGAGTTTGTGAAATGGGACACCCTCTAAATCGCTACAAATTTCAGCCGACTGACGGAAAGGCGATCACTAGCTGTCGTCTCTAACAGTGGGAGAAGCTTGTAAGATCATGTTGGGGCTAGAAGATTTTCGCGTGGAATTAATAACACCTCATGACTGAACGAATTATAATATCTTGCATTATTATCGTTGAAATCCCAGCCCATCGTGAGCGTTGGAGGTCTAATTGTGGTGAACTATAGAAAATTGCGTGTTCCTTTAGAGTGTTCTTCCCTAGACAATGACTTTTTTGGCTGTACCTAGAGTTTTCTTCTCTATAAAAATTGGTCCGAACGTCCGTCTGTACGAGTAAATGTCTTGAGATGTACCAAATTAAAAGAAATAGCTGGAACTTTGTAGAAGGATCCGCATCGTGAATTTGATACTTTCTCAAGTGTCTTTTATGCTGGAAAACGACGTGGCATACTCTATTTCTTGCCATCTTTAAAATAATATGCACTTGCCTCTACACTCCATCTTCGGTGAGTGTCAACGCGCAGCACATGGTATACTTCAGTCGAACTGTTGAAATTCTGTTTCTTTTGCCCGATTCCGGACTAGCCACTTGTGCATATTGGATTCCACAAGAGATTAATGAAACAACGGCAAAAAAATTTGGATCAGTACTATTCATTCTGAGTTATTAACCGAAATGTGAAGGGAAACACGTACCATTGCGGCTACAAAAAAAGAAATGAGCGTGGTAGCAAACACATGAACGTTTTGTACACTGCGTAATCAGGGCTTTTTATACACATTCTAGTTTCGAGACAGTCTTCTCAATAGTGCAGAGTTGTTCTATTAGCGACTAACGGCATGTGTGTAGCTGGATAAGACCTCGTTTATTCCGGTAGTAATTCTTAATGTAGGCAAATTTCTCGTTGTTATCAATAAACGGATAATGATGCAAGCATATGAAGACTGCTTGACGGATTTTCTACATGTTGACTAGAAGACTTTGTATCAACCGATGGAGCTTCTTTTTAGTCTGCTTGAAGATTTGGATGGTTTTGCAGGTAGCAAGCGAGCATTGATGTGTTGTAAATTTCTACTTTTCTTCCCAGCTTCAAGCATAACGAAGCTCAGAACTACTTAGATGTCGATGCGATAGTTTGCGAGACCGAAGAATTGAAGAAAGCATGAAAGCTTTGAGCATTTTCTTTAGTTGATGACTGTGATAGAAGTTTCGGAATGTCCTGTTGAGTACCTAGTCGTCAACAATATCGTGCAATGCGCATCAAAAGACAAGAGGGTCATACTGATGTCGAACGATGATGCACACAGAACGGATTATTTACAGCATGCTTAGGATTGGTGCATTTTGCCAAAGCTTAAGCATCGTAACGAAGAAGTGCCTGTCGAGAAATGTGGCGAATGTCGCTCGAGTACTGTGATTTCGAGAGACTCGAAGGTGTCACGACTGTGGTGATGCTGGTCATTTGAAAGCGACATGTCCTAATCAAAGCATCCAAATGTCAAAAGGTGAAGCTAACTTCAACTTGACGAGATCTCAGCTCAAGATATCGGCCAAACGGTTGCTGTAGATTGACCAGTGGATCAAGTCGTAACTGTTACAGCGATTAGGCGGGGTAAGAAGATGTCCAAGACGCCAAAGGTGTGTGTATCGAGCTTAACTTAGACGAGGTGACTATGAGCCAAGTAGGCAGTGTAACACTGCGGGTATCTAAGGGTGCCACGGTACAGACTATGAAACTTACCGAAGTACTTTTTGCGGTCAGACTTGCTCCCAATTTGGTACACCCACCACGTACCACGACGATGAACGTTACATATTTTCCTTTGGCTTTTCGTACCGTGAACAGATTATTTTGTACTACAGTTTCATTTATCATACTGAACCATCGAACACGCTTGAATTGCTCTGCAAACGCACATGGCAAGCAGAGAAAAAAGCGACACTCCACTCAAGATACTGGATCGAAAAGCCTTTTTGACCGGATTGGTGCACTTATTTTCTCGGATCTCAAAGGTCGCAAGGCGCCAAGGACAGGCTCGGGATTCGCTACATCATCAATTTTGCGGATCACAAGAGTAATTACTCGAAGCTTCTTCTCGGCCGCACCAAGGATAAAGTGGTCAAATAATTGGAAAATTTATGAGTTTCGTCGAGAAGCGTTTAACTGTCGCATGCTGCATACGTGCTGAAAAGTTCGACTTTGAATGCTGATATCGATATGTATCACCAATCGAGATCTTTACGAACATGAGACCTACACTAAGTGAGGTTGTGCCTTCGGTTGTCCAGGTTCGTTTTACAGAGATACGAAGAAGAACAATTTTTCGAAGCATGATCAACGTGGTCTATTCGTTTGTATTGGTGAGTGCATTTTAGACTATCAAGAATTTTTACTCAAGGACCGCATCGTAATCACAACGCAGCATATATGCGAGTTTAAGACTCCGACAAAGAACAGAATGAATTAATGCTGCATTGAACGCTTAGTTTTTACCAAGACGCGAGTGCGGATGACATTGTCTGCGACCAGAAAAATGCAAAGACGTCGATAGCTCGCAGGTGCTCAAACCAAGCCACTATGGAAAAGAGAGCATCCAGTGACAAGATCGATACAAGAATAATCAGCTGGCAAAGAGCCGTATATCAGACGATGGAGGTTTCCCTGGAGTGGTGAACAGCGTGATAGGCGCGGAGATCATATTATTGTGATGAAAGTCAGAGCGTGGACAATTTTAAATCGTAAGAGGCTATACAAGATGCAATTCCAAGCTTTGAAGAGTAACTAAGCGTCGAAAGTGGTGGTGAAACTATTTAATGCAATCGAATTAGATAATAAATGGGTGTCTAAGATAAAACGTGATGCAGATGGAATTGTGGAGCGATGCAAAGCCGTTTGGTCGCATGTGGAAATCAAAAAGTGTTTGGTCGTGACTACAACGTTACTTTCGAAGCTGTGATGCAGATGCAACGTATCAGATCGGCTATGATGAGGATATGGGGACCCGTCACAGCATGGATATATAACTAACGCATATGTCTCAGCGACAAGCAACATGACATGTCGCTAGAATTAAAAAAGCGCTTCATGGCTCCGAAAATGGGAAGACTTTGGTCGGGATTGCTGCATAATAGCTTTTGTCCCAAAGATTTGCCAGTGTCTTACATACATGTGTTTACTGAAAGAGAGATGATAAACGTGCTATATTTGTGGTGGGTTACGTCGGCAATTGGGAAACGCCTACTGGACCATTACAAATCGATGCTTTCTTAGAGAATTCGAGAATTACTCTTTGAAAAACTCGAACATTGATGCCGGAAATGAACGACTGTTATCGAACTGGCTATATGATATCTCCAGAAAGTGTCGAGATAAAAAAGGCTCCAAGGGAGCACATTAGTACTACTGGAGTAACATTTCGGTCTCAGGGATCAGATTCTGATCTAACGAACTAAAGAAGCCAACTACATGAGTCTATGTGATCCGTGCCATATTGTACTAGATGGTTAATTGTTGGAAACCGCATCTACATCTACTGAATACAGCGGCGCTAAGTTGAAGATCTTCACTGATGGAAGACCACGATCCCGTGAAGAGTCATAGACAGTGAAAGGTCGAAAGAGAACCATAAGATAGGTTGCTAGGGATTTCTCAATATACCCTCTAAGCAGCAAGTCTTTGTGTGTTATCTTTTGTACGGTTTCTAACAGGGTTATGAGCCCAAATACCCAAAGACTACGCGGTGCTACGCGACCGCTTCGACACACAAGGCAAATATATTCATCATTAGAGTCTAGAGTGACGGAGATAAACACAATGAATCAAAGATTGGACATGCGGGGACTCCCATAAACTGGAATGGAAATGACTGGATGTTTTACAAGTAAGCCATGATGGATGCGTTCGAGGAAAGCTTTTTAGACCAGATCGCTATTGGCGAAGAGTGCTAAGACGTAAGCTGGAACGACGAAGAGAAGGGCGAACGCAAGTAAAAGCAAGCCAAAATCAAAATTCTTATCCAAGGATCACTCAATGAAACTTGCGAAACAAGTGATGATGAAAAGTACCGACACGGAGATGTGGGCTGAGCTCGTATCTATCTACGAGGGCAAGACAAATTCTGCTATGACTGCGCAGAAGGTGTATCGCTTGCAGGGAGAGCTACACAGGACTCATTTGCGTGGGAAAGGAAACGTACGGAGCCATCTCTACAAATTTTTCGATATCAAAAATCAACTTGCAGATTTAGGATCACCCGTAAATGACTTGCAGATGGTGGATCGCATGTTAAGAAGTCTTCCGTCACAGGCGTGCTATGATGAATTAAGGCGTAAAGTGTTATTCAGCACCAACATGGCAAAATACACATCGGAACTGCTTCGAGAGATGTTGATTACCGTAGAATCAAGAAACAAAGACTGGGAAAACCATGTTTTCGGAAACAAGCAACGAGAAAAGACCAGTATACGCAAGGCGAAACTCAGCACGGCAAGAAGACATATGACCATGCTGACAAAAAACCAGGAGCAAGAATTGGAACTGGTGGTTGCTTTCATTGCGGTGGAGATCATTTAAAACGTGATTGTCCAAATTTGGAAGGAATAAAAAACGGAAAATCAAACCATGCTCGTTCGGGTAAACAAAAGGTAGCGACACATGAAGTCAAAGAAAATCCAGATGATGATCGTAAAAATACACAGAAGCGCGAAGTTGTGATGGGAGAAGTTGCAAAGTTCATCAATAAAGGATATGAACCTTGTCAATGGTACTTTGACTCGCGATCGAATATACATATCACAGCGTGCAAGGAGTATTTTACGACACTACAAAGTATGGATAATAGCGAGTGGAATCCAAATATTTCAGGCTTTGCTGATGGTGTCGACGCTAAAGCAGAAGGAATTGGAACTATCCTTCTTTCATTGATGATTGACGAACAAATGGTGTTCTTACTTGTGGAAGACGTATTATATTTCCCAACAGCTGGCTGCAATTTATTCTCACCTGGCCTAGCAATGGATCAAGGTTTCGGAATGACATGGTATAATGAAAGCCAATCATTTGGAACGATAAAGGATGGGGCAAGTGTAATCCGAACACAATACAACAATAATTTATGGACGTTTACTGCTCATAATATTGGCACTGACGCAAACAAGAAAGATCAACCGAGAGGCAAGAAACAAAAAGGGAAGAAGCAAGATGGCGTCGAAGACATTGACGTCTGGCACGAGAGACTTGGACATATCTGCCGTGAATATATTTGGCTAATGGTTGATCGGGGGATGGCCAAGGGCATCATTCTCAAGCGCCAGGGAAAAATAGAGTGTACGGATTGTCACTTTGGCAAGCAACGAAGGACTTCATTTTGAAAAGCTATCGACAGGAAAATGACGAGAGTAAATGAAATTATCTTTGCAGACCTGATTATTTCCGGAGTAAGCAACGGCTCGCCATGTTCTGCTGTTCTCGTGATCATGGACGGATATTCACGCTACGTGAAGTCTTTCATGTTAAAGTCTAAGACCGAAGGCGAAGTAAATGAGCACTTGAAAAATTATATCAAGTGGCCAGAGCGACAACATGCCCATGAAATCGACCAAAACGTGCAACAGGAAAATTTGGTGCGACAAGTTCTGAACGATAAAGGACAAGAGCTCTGCAATGAAACAATGGAGGACTGGTATACCAGAAATGGCATAGTGCACACCAATGTGGGACCAAACGCGTCTCAGCTTAACCTGGCAGAGCGAACACATCAGACATTGATCGGAATGATGAAGATAATGATGCATCAATCTGGATTTCCGAAGTCGTTCTGGGTGCATGCATTAGAGAATGCAATTTACATCAAGAATCGTGTGTGCTGCAAAGGTGCAGCATGTACACCATACGAGACCCTGTTTGACTCTAAGCTGGACATCCATCACCTGCGAGTATTTGGGTCCGTGACTCAAATTCATATTCCCGTCTCAAAAAGAAAGAAAATGAGCATGAACTGCAGAATTGGATTCTTGTTAGGCTACTGCGACGAAATTGTGGGTTGTATCGTGTACATCCCCACCGAACACAAAAAGGGATTCGTTTCAGATGTGAAAATTAATGAATCAATCAAGTACAAGGACCGTCATGAATCTACATATTCAAATGAAGTCAAGAGATGGTTACAGGCATTTGATGACTTCATCGAAGAGGGGGAAATGGACAATCTTATTGAGGAAAACCAAGACGCATTCCACCAACTAGCCAACTGCGACACCGCCGATAAGCAGTAGGTGTGCAGCAATGTTGATATGGAATCAAAAGGAAATTGCAACGATGTCGACATGGAATCAACGAAAAGTCGCAAGGGGACAATATCAGGCGAAGATCAAGAGGTGGAGACACCACCGGATGATCTTGATAGTGAAGAGAAACTCGTGTGAGAAGACATACTGAGCAACACTACCGTTCCTGTAAACAGTGATTTCAACGAAGCGCTGGAAAGCAAAACCCATGAGTTTGTTGGCGAAGTTACGGCAAGTCTACAGGCTGAACAGAATACCCAAGCTGATACAAGTTCAGATTGTGAAGCAGAGGTCAGCGAAGTTTTTGACAATGATATTGCTACCAGTTTCACTGGTAAAAATCTCGAGGTTTGGGATGCCGAGTCAGCCGGTCACGTCACAGATCTGGCTACAGTGGAAGAAATTGTAGACAGCTCGCAAGCCGATGAGCAAAAATACATCTATTTCATTGAAACAGAGAACGAACGTGAACTTGAAACGGATCACATTACCAAGCAACAACTAGCAATACCCTACAATCAATCAATTGGACATCGAAGTCCAAGGGGAGTCGAAGTTCGACGGATACGAAAGAAAACTCACCAAGATAAATGCAAAGCTACTGAAAGCTGCTAAATGCAAACATTCACTGCCGTCTAAGAATGTAGTAGAAATGGACTTATGAGATTAGAGCATTACAAAGTGTATTCAACATTTAAGAAATCAGACGTGGATCGTCGTGGGCAGCGTGGATTACACGAAAAGGACATCAAAATCCCTAAGAATTATCACCAAGCCATGCGATCAAAACACGCAGAATTGTGGCACAATGCAATGGATACTGAACTGGCCTCTTTAAAAGACAAAGAAGTGTTAAGGAAAATTCCGCGTTCGGATATCCCAAGTGAACAACAAACTATCAAAACGATGTGGGTCTTCGATATTAAGACAGATCAGTTAGGCTACGTGGTGAGGTTCAAGGCACGAGTTGTGGCGAGGGGCAAGCAGAGGCCTGATATCGATTTTAAGGATACTTTCTCCCCTGTGGCAAGCATGGCCACATTCGGTGATGTTTGCTGCGGTGTGCATCTTACAAGATCTCACAATCTATCAGGGTGACATCAGTACCGTCTACCTCAATACCCCCCTGAGAATCAAGCAATTTCTGGAGGAAGTCGAAAGCTATCCTTAACAGAAACAAAAGGATGGTCTACATCATTGACAAAGCACTCTATGGATTACGTCAATTTGGAAGAGAGTGGAACAGCGAAGTGAATCACTGGTTTGTTGATTATGGATTTAAGCAATCTGCGACAGAACCATGCCTCTACTTCTACGATCATGACGGCGAATTCACGATTGTACTTCTCTAAGTGGATGACATTTCATGCGCAACCAAAACTCTGGACTTCAAGATCCAAATGGTTGAGTTGCTGGACGTGGTATGGGTGGAAATACCAAGGTCTGTCGAACACGTACTTGGGTGTGCTGGTGGAACACAACGAACATTCCACATAGATCCACCAGACAAAGTATTGCCAAGAAATTTATTGAGCGCTTTAATTTCGGTAATGCTCACCCAAGTATAATTCCGATGGAGACCAACACACGTTTGACTGTGGTGGACACAGATATGAAACAAAGAAAACAAATACCCGCAAATGGAAAGAATTTTCCATACCGAGAGCTCGTCGGGTCGTTGATGTACCTCTCGACTTGTACCAGACCTGACCTCGCATATCCCGTTGGACAATTAAGTCGCTACGTGCAGAATCCTACCCAGAAGCACATCGGAGCCGCAAAAAGAGTCATTAGGTACCTGATTGGCACGACGACACAAGGAATTGTATACTTTCGAAATATGACAGAAGTACAACAATCAATTTTGACTGTCGATGGCTACTGTGATTCTGACTGGGAAAATGACCCCGACACACGAAAAAGCGTTACCGGTTTCGTGCACTGCATTGCTGGAGGTACAGTATCATGGGCTTCCAGACGCCAAAGCATCGTGGCCAAGTCAACTGCAGGCAGAATATGTCGCGGCATACGAAGCTTGTATGAAAGGACAAGGGCTACGGAACGTTTTACTACAAGTTTTCTCAAACGTCAAGCCTATGTTCCGTATGGGTATTGACAATCAAGCGGCCTATGTTATGGTAACGAATCCTACATACAGCCGTAGAGAAAGACACATTGAACTGCGTTGTCATTACGTCCGAGATCAAGTGGCAAAAGGAATGTGGAGTTATAGAAAGTCAAGACTGACTGAAATCCATCAGACATCATGACAAAGCCTCTTGCCAGTAAAAGACTCGTAATACTGAGCTCAATGATCGGTATGACCAAACTACACCTTTCGAAAGTGATGGACCAACTTTGGAGGAGGGCGTGTTGGAAACCGCATCTACATCTACTGAATACAGCCACGGTAAATTAAAGATCTTCACTGATGGAAGACCACGTTCTCGTGAACAGTCGTATACAGTGAAAGGTCGAAAGAGAAACATAAGATAGGTTGCTAGGGATTTCTCAATATACCTTTTAAACAGCAAGTCATTGTGTGTTATCTTTTGTACGGTTTCTAACAGCAAGGATTCAATCATGAACTGTACCAGTCAGGATTCTCGCCAGTCAGCAATCTGCACATACTATCATCTCTGGCGAGAAGAAATTCCACCTATTATTGGCTGCGATACGCGCGGGAACATCGGAACGGTATGAGTTGGATCTGATCTGACAGCAGTCTCTGGATGATCGCATTGCACAGCAGGCGAGTGAAGATTCCGAAGCAGAGAAAGCGCTCTTGACAGGTCGAAACCTCCATCGAGTCAAATTTACTTGATATCAACATCTATATATCTTCGTTGGAAACGCTTTAAGTCGACCGGAGTCGCGTGTTGCATGGAAAGAGTCTGATGAGCCGCAGTTTTTATGGAGAATGAGCAGCCGGTATTGGATATTGATCGATTTTATTCGTTGCTCCGACTGCATGTGGAGGGTGTGGGCAGAGCTTATTGAGACGATATGGACACAATCTGCACGTATTTTATCGGAGGAAGCTTGCCAATCGCATAGGCGAAGTGGAACCATGCTTATCAACGCCAAAGTCGGTGAGGGAGACCAATGAGGAAGAAACAGTGGCAGTTCCAACAGTCAAAACAAACAATTACATTGTTGAACAAGCCAAAATGACTGAGCACTTCAAAGAAGAAAATCAACATATCTATCTGCGGTAAAGGGATATCTCTGGAGCCATTCAAGAAGTCTACCGGTGTATAAGAAACGCCTCAATGACCAGGACTGAAAAACTTCCGGCGACAATTGCAGCTGCGCAATGTGCAACGACTGGTCGAAAACGTGTTTGACTCCTTCGGAATACGTGTGAATCACAGCGGCAAAATTGCATGTGAACAAAGCCACAGTTCGGAGGCAGCTGCAAATGAACAACAATTCAATCGATTCATGCGACAGCGGACAATGCTTATGCTTGAAATCAGCGCACAACCCAAGGAAAGCCTTAAGCTTATTGTATCGAACCTGTTTCATTGGGAGTCGTTGTTACGATGCCGGCAGTATTACAAAGAATACTTTTGTTCCAACCAGGTGATGGCGTCGTCACACATGCGGCAGTAGCGTTCTTACTGCCGACATGCGAAGTCGAATAAACAGTCATTTTTGCGAAGACTTTTACCAGCATCAATTTGAACGAAAAGAGTAAACTTTCAGTCACAATTACATTGGAAAATGTCGCGTTACATCTTCGAATGACGCGATTGGCTCCATTGTGGATCTTACGGTCTCTCGTGCTCTATCACGGCTGAAATCAACATGACAAGGCAACGATCAGCTGTCTTGTGTGGATTGAATTCTGATAAAACAAGAAGAAAACAAACTGGTGGTTGTTGCACAATGAGATTAAGACCAAATACCAATTTCTCACGATGTCTGTGCATGACACAAACCAACAAAGAAGACGTGAAAGCTTCTCTTACGATCTGGAATCACGTATCGTGCCTCCATCTTTGTCATATTTGTGATCTGAAGCTTCACAATAGAGTGTTCATCTGAACAAAAGATATTGGAGCTCCTCCAACCCAAACCCAGGAAGAAGAAAGTTCGATTCGAATTGTCACTCGCAAACACTAATTTACAAGAAGACGAGCCTTATATGCCGCTACCAGCACCTCGAAGGGATCAAATCGAGCTCTTCTTCTGCCTGAAGTGCGTGCCAATGCAAGCATTCACCATGGAAAACCCTCAGCAGTGGTAAAAGTCTTTGCAAAGAATATAAGCGTCGCGTTCGCCATGTCAATGAGATAGCTTTTGATGAGAGAACTAAATCACAGCCAGACGATTTGGGTTCATGACACTTTCCTACACGCAAATACCAGCGGAACGATGCATTTAGATGTTTAAATTGCGTAATTGCTCAATACTGATCGTATTTGGTTCACTGCTACCACTCGTCCCCGTGCTTTTGCCGACTAAAGAAGAAGATGATAACACTTGTATCATTTACCTGGGAACCGATTCAGCCAAATAAAAGATAGCTCTAGAATACTATATGCAAAGAACGCCGGTGTATGTTGAAAAGCTTCCGCATGAGCTCTATCCAATTTCACTTGCGCTCTTTTTTTCAAGGAATTATATCGATCAAAGATGCGAACTTAGTTTGGTCGGAGATTCCACCTTGCTCAAGTCGAAGGTCTTGGCCCTGACCTTCGATACGCACATCAAACTTGCAGCATCTACGCGCACGACGCCGCCAATTTGCCGTTAGCCGACGCGTTACAGCTGTGTTCTGTGATGATCTTTGACGACGAATGAAGGCTAGATATGAAGTCGTTCGGAACGATCTTAGAATGTGATATTGCTTGGCATTGGGTGCTTTGACGTTTCATCGAGCACAAGTGGCTCGACACCTCTATGACGTAGTAGACGACCTCCATGAAAGCAGAGAATCTTTAAAAAAGTAGCACAATCAGTCGGAAACAAGACGACATTCTCGAGGATGATCATCCGAAAGCACGTACGGTGGAGTTGGCGATTGCAGTGCGCCTCGAGAAGAACATACAAAGCCTCAAGCTCGAGGGAAATTAGCATTCAGTACATCGGATTTTACGCTGAATCTCTCTCCTAGCAATCTGAGGGTCTTTATCAGCATTCTATCTTCACTGTATGACCACATGAAGGAAGAGTACGCTGTCAAATCGGAACGATATGAACGCCAAAATCGCGTAGATCAAGCACGCGAACGGCTCCAAGAAGAACGATATATGGAACGTCATAGGAAAGCCTTCAATGCTCGTGATGACGATAATGGAGGATCGTTGGACGCCGATGAAGTTTACTAGTTGCTCAAAAAGTGTTAGCAATTGCAATCAGCTCACAAAGTACGGACTAGAAGGCACAGAAATAGACTTTATCTCCATCGTGGATCGCAATCGGACTGGTGGTATTTCCTCTGAAAAGTTTGGAGTCGCACAGAGTCGTTGAAAGATCGCATATAATTCCTTACATTATGACGTCGTGTCATGCGTACCGGATGCGCGTACGTCCAAACAATTTTTCCAGCTTCTACATGTTCCCTTCCCAATCGACAAATCCAAGCTCAAGCCTTTAAGAATGCCAAGACCACAACCTTGATAACACAAAGACAAACTGCGCCAAAATGATTTGAATGTACAATCAGAAAGCAGGAAGTGTGGCGCTGACTCGACCTGGGAGCGGTCCAATTGGTTCGGAAATAGAGGCAGAGTGAATGTCATTGACAAGATATTGTAGCGTTCCGAATGTCTCAAGAATCCAAAACAGAAGTTTATAAAGACTATGGCCTTCATTCCATTTTATGTGTTATACTTTCTCCTGGTCGATGACATGTTACCTTTACCGCTGGGGGGATTAGACATGGAGGTCTCGGAATAACTCGTGATGTACAGAAATCAGTGCATGTGGGCGAGCGATGTATCCGCTGGCCAGGACGCTCCGACTTTAAGTGTGCGTTCTCGTGGTCACACTTCTGCGTAGGGGGAGCTCAGTTTCGATGTATAGAAAGTATCACAACATTAATGCTCGTCAAGTGGAGTCGTTCTTGACGTATTATCGTGAACTTGGTCGTTTGGAAGCAGGTCGAAGCTTTACGAAGATTTTGCATACTTTGGAGCGATAATTTTAGCTCAATGACGTCAGCGTTTGTCAATGTGTTCAATAAGACATCGGCTTCCTTGTACTCGATTGAGAGGTGAAAGAGCGTCTGTTGGAAACCGGATCTACTGATTGCAGTGACGGTAAGTTGAAGACCTCCACTGGTGGAGGGTCACCATCTCCTGAATAGTCGTAGGCAGTGAAAGGTCGCAGAGAGACATAAGATAGTTGCTAAGGGAGCTCCCAATATACTTTTAAAACTATAAGTCTTTGTGTGCGACCTTTGATGCGGTTCTCAATAGCATCAACGAGCTCAAATCGATTAAGGAGGCTTGGATGCGTAATAAATCGGGAATGCTGCCCAAGTACTACGTCGTGTGTAGAAGCAAAATTAGGGTGAAAACGTGCCCTCAAATACCTGCCAACTTACGCGAATTGTGTCTCAAATACCAGCTGTTTCGCCGGACGGAGCACACGTCTGCAATCTTCTCGAAGTGGGAGAACACCAAGAAGCTTATGAGCAGCAAAATAATTTCGCGAAGCATTCCGGAACGCCGGTATCGATAGAGCTTGAAGCCAGTAAAGTACGAAATGTACTCCGAGTCTCTGAAAGCGATGAGACTGGTGAAGCTTCCTGTGGCTGCACGTGGATAAAAGTGGGTAAACACGACTTTGAAGTCGATCTGACACGCGCTGTGGACGAATTTATGGACCTCGCGGACACGGATATATTAATACATGTGCCATTCGAGGAGTTCAAGGGCGCAATAGCAAAGAGCCGAGTGATAGCCGATCGATTCATCTCACTGGATACTGAAGGCTTCCACAAGATTCGGTTTGTCGATGTTAGGTAGACGAAGGTGTACGATCTAAAAGACGCTATAGTACATTGCAAAAGAGCTCGCTATCGAGAGATTATATAGTGAAGACGTCATTCTTCAGGTGAGTCTCGAGAATCCATCAAAAAAATAGTTTGAGCGAGCACTAGCGTGTCTTCATCGCGGCAAGGAGTTGACGCTAGTTATTATTGAATCGACTGGTAATATCAAGACTGTCGTCGGCTGTATCTTTTTCTTCCCATCACATTAAATAATGTTCTGTCAATTTTCTTCGGCCTTCTATCTGGCGCCGGGCATATTCGAAATGGAACGGGCAAGGAGATAATGTAATGCATCTCGTACGATTTAATGGTCGAAACGCGAAAACGTGATGAGAACCCTTCCTCGCTATTTCATACCGATAATTTCCGCTGAGAGAGACGAAATGGAGTACTTGTTTGCTCCTATCGGTGAAGAAACAAAGGCTTTTAATGCAAAGGCTCAACACGGTCGAGGATGTCCTGCAGTGAAGAGTACCGATCGCATTGGTCGAGCTATGGGGGACACCAAGATCACATTATCGATAATTCAAGTTTGCAGGTCTCTTGAACCAATCGAACGTACCCGTCCAGTGCCATCATCAACGATCTGCCCGCTCTTGTGGAAGGCTGTATCTAATGATTGGTGGCTGTGGCTTGAAACTCTCGATATTAATACACAAATCCGTTCCGACGCTATAAACGTTGCGAATCGGATGGAATAATCGATCAGCTAGATTATTTCTCGTTTTTACGGAAGTGAATGCTCGTCAAATTTACCTGAGAAGCGGGTAATAGAGGTCTTTGGATTGGCTCTCGAGCAAGTACCTCTGATCGAGATCCGTCTTTGTGCCAACACCAATAATGATCCTGCAAAGAAACTATAATGTAGTGTTCCATTACTCATTTATCTGTATGCTACGTGTCACATCACGTGCGCTTCTACGGCCAATACGGAAGGATTCAAACTACCATTGGATCATAGTCACGGCATGGTCTATAGATCCCAAATTAAGAGCGAGATCATACACGTCAAGTCGTCTTGCACGCCTCGTTTTGATTTTAATCGATGTGGCTTGGACTTGGGATAGAACATCCACGAAGGATATTCGCGCTTCAAAGAAGACCATCGAACGTACTTTGGAGGTGAAGTTAAAGCTGTGGGAATCCCCATTATGACACCAGAACCGCTATCACGCCCAATAATGTGACAGGGTTTAAACAAGAGCTTTTAGAGTCGGCATAGCGGTGTAATTACGTTTTAGTGCTTCCAGCGGGTGCTCTCCCTTCATCCGCGTTTGAAGTGCAAGCAGCTCCACGCCAAGTCTTCATATAGAAAGTATGTATTATCTCGCCTCGTTACGTGCTGAATTCCGTCTCACGACGACTAGATGCGATGGCAATCATGCTGGAGGATAAGGATGACGCCCTCCTAGTGTATCGACTCGTGGGGCTCACGAAGTTCTAAGCGGGAATACACCTTATGACCGATGTCTCTCGGGCCTAGGAGTCGCAAATTTCATGGTGGTGGAATTGAGTGAAGCAAAATTCTGAACATGGAGACATCTGGAAGACTCTCGTGCATGCGGTGTAAGCTTTCGGTACACGCATGAGACGCTGATGAAAGACACCTACAAGACACCTCGCTACCGTATCGAGAAGCGACCGACTCGACATGTCACGCGATATTACAGGCCAGTGTTGAAGACTTCCATTAGATGATGTCGAGCCCGTTCATGGCGCATTCATACGTGTGGTCTGGTCCTTTTGTATCCTAATTGACACTTTGAATGTATCCGTCGAAATGGCAAGTTCAACGGATATCATATCATGAAAATGGGTGTCAATAGAGGATTGCTTTGGAGCATTGCGGCGGAATAACGCGAAGATTGGAGGTCGAAGAACCTACGACATACAATCTCCTCCGTGGAAAGGCAATTTTGATGAATGATGGCCGATCTTCTGATTGATTTCACGCTTCACGGGTCAGCGTATTGATTCGCAACTCGGTACCTCGCAAAGTTGTGACGTTTCCAATGGATCGATTCGAATCGAGTCAAAGCCAGGAATACGGGAACTCTGTGTCGCATCACAACACATTGAGCGATGATATGAAACCCACCGAGGAGTATCCAGTGGTCTTCGCGACGTCAGATTACAGATTTGATAGCGATCAGATGAAAGGATGGATGCCTGAGGACGGAGAGCCACCATTCTTTACAATCAAAATCGTTTTTCTTCCACAGAATCGGCTCCCGATCAGCGATCAATCTCTAGTATTTGACGTCTCGCTTCCTTTACCTCGGGAAGTTGAAGACACCAAAACACAATTCGAAATTGATGCGAATAGGATCTGACACTCTCCTAGCCGAAACCCATGAACAAGCATAGATGGTTGATGTATTTATAATACTGACGACTAAGGGCGTTCACTTTTGATCTCGTCTTTGCTTTAAGGAAGAGCGTGAACAATTCGATCTCATTTACGTAGTCGTTTGAGCATTGCGTACTCGGTGTTCGGACAATGGTACAAGATCCTTGGAAGTGTTGCGTTTTGAGAGAGTCTGTGCGCTTGGCGGCTGATATCCTCGCCGGCTTCGCGCTAGCAGCTTAGTAGCTGAGACGCGATGTACAAGGTCTCCGGATATATGCTGTGGAAAATCTCGAGGAGCCCCGACACGTTCCCGAATGGATCTTACATGGCGAATCGTCTTTAAAAAGTCCCTGGCGAATGGAGTCGTTAGCTTAGTAGAACAGCGTGCACTAGGCGTGCGTGAGAACGGATATGAATCCTTTGAAAATGGAATGAAATTCGGGATACTTTAGTGGTTGCTCGCCCAATTCTCGTCACATTGAGCGCTGAAGAAGAGTGAGACGGCACGCGTCGTCCACGAAAAATGCCAGTGAATATCCATTGGAATTTATTTTGGATGCCATGGGCATCGCAGAGGTCAAATCCACGTTTTATCGGTCAAAGATCTTCCGCCACACTGGGTCCTCAAAGTCGCAATCAAAGTCTTTGAAGAGTGAACGATTCCAACGAATCTTACAGCTTCTTACAAGCACCGACTTTCGATACCGAGATGTCTGGCGTCTCCACTGAGCGATAACTACATCCCGTCAGGTCGGCGAGTATAAGGCATCGACGCTTTGTCACAGGGGCGACTACAGCCTTGTCAATCCGTCCTCCAGCACGCTATTTGCGATAATTGGGTACCACCAACGAAAGTCAATTGCTAAATAACGATTGGGTTTTCTTCACCTCCAAAATGGAAGACATTTATCGCGATTTCGATGAGTCTCAGTCAAAGTGTTTGTAGGCACAAACGGCCGTCTCAATACACAAGGAAGGATTTTCCAGGAAGCAATTTAAACGCTGTAGCGTTTGACCCGGAATATTTATTACTGGCGACAACGATTTAAAACACTGGTGTATTCAAGGAAGGGAGTGCGGAAGATAAGGAGGAAGAACAAGGCGACGATGACGATTATGACCGTGGAATTTAGACATCGAGAGAGAGTGGAAATACAGTGCACGTGCAGCTGTCATAGGAGCCCATGCCGATTGCATTCTACCTCGCGACACACACGCAAACATTTATTCACAGCGTTCGATATGTCAACGACTTAGTATGATAAGGTCAATTCTGGAGCTATAAGAATCGTCCAGATTGCACAACTGAATCTTGATACATTGGGCCGTACTCTTCCGTGAGACCTATTAGCTTGTATGTGACCAACGCTTTCCGTACCCGTCTAGCAAAATGGAAGGCGTCATATCGTCTATAACCTCGAAAGTCGCCACCGCGCTTATCGCGGTCCTTGCGTACTGGAGCATCGCCAAAGCTCCTTCCACTACTACCAATGTCTTTAAAGCTGTGTGTATCGATCGGTAATCGAATGTAATAGAGTATGTTATCTACACGGAGAACAAGGATCTCCAGTATGCGTGGATAGCGTTCATCACACAGCGCTATCAATTATTCGAGCCGCACATTTCACATCACTCAGATGAATGGCTATGTACATCACGCAATGTTGCTGGACAATAGACGCAAATATACTGAGTGGGGTGGCTTCATCGGCCAATAGAATCCGTTATCATTCCATATGAATCGATTGAGCTTGATGCGAGCAAAATGCCTGTGAGAGATGGTCAGGTCCTGACGAAGCCTCATATCAGAAGCTTATTCAGATTCCTTCTTGCTGCAATTTGCAATAAAAAGTGGAGGGTCCGAGTCTTACGCCGTGAGGTATCTCTTCAAATGATCTGCTGCATTCTCGACTTCTCACCAGAAATGATGCTTATTACGATGCGTACAGCGATGTCATTCAGAATGAGCATAGACGCATACGCGTCCTCGACACCGAGCTGATTTGAAGCTTCCTCATAAGCACGGCGATTGCTTCTGAAAGACTGCTTTTTGGTGTGTACGGGAGGCCTTTTGCTCGAAAGAGATTTCATTACAATGTATCGCAAGTGAAAAATGGGTAATAATCACAAAGTAATAAGCGAAATGCCTTTGGGAAAGCAATTTCGATGTTCCGTCGTAATTGGAATCAGAAGTCTGGGGATAAAGCCACAACTGCGATACGTGGAAAGGAATCGACAATTTTGATTTTTCTCAATCGCTTGTTCAATAGCCTCATACCTCATTCGAAGTTGCTTTGATATCACGTATTCGGTGGAAAAACTCCGAAGCATTGCAGCTGTTGTTGGATGAGCGACAATCAGGCGATCGCATCGGTAGGCTTCTGCTCTATCATATGCGTCTTTGAAGTCGATGAAAGTTGAAGTGGCTCCTATAGCTAAACGAGGTCATCGCTCAGTAGGGCCTAAACCTTACCATAAAAACACTTCGAGTTCTAAGCTGATCCGAAGCTTGTCATTCCTGGATGGATGCTCAGTGAGACATAAGATTCCTGCAAAAGTGTCTATTGTTTCACTGAAATTATGGCAAGCGCAGGAAAAATATACAAACAAGCCACAAATGTGACACTGCTTACGACGCACAACTGGTACGCGTGTGATGGGCGAAAAAGTATCGTAACGCGTTCTTCTTAGCGATATAATCTTCAATGATAGTGGTAGTACAAACTCAGGTAGTGCTACCCGGTAAATAGACTTGATTATCGGGATAAATGCTTGCTTCTGGCGTGCTCTTGTCGCTTGTTTAGTCATCAATTCTTGCTGCCATTTCTTTTCAATCCAAACACCTGAAGATTAGAAATAGTTTGTTGTGCTGGTAGCATCGACGGCTGGATTTGTAGAATTCGCTGGAAAGAAATGTCTGTGTCACTGATTGAATTGCAACTTTGTACGCATGCGCTAACAAGCCCAGATACAGCACTGAGGGACTGCTGTAAAGCTGTTCATGAAACACTTTAGTTGGAGATCTCCGCATTTCTACCTCTCCATCAAACACCTTTATAACCATTTATCATTCGTAAACAAGATCGTAATCCATGGTAGTAGAACGATCTTTTTCGCATTCAGATAGCATGCCTTAGGGAAGATTGATTCTTTTCAGAGACAACGCTCGCCTCATGCATACGACCCGAGGTGTTATTTTTCCTGTTCTCATTTGGTAAGAATTGATAATATTCCGAACTCATTTCTCTCTTTCCTGGACTCAGCACAGAAATTGGGAATGCAGTACATTCAGCACAATTTGTTTGATAAAATACTGCAGCGATGTCAGATGCATAGAAAGTATTCTTGGATGATATGCAGACCAAGGCCGTCAAAGCAAGGAACGTTTGCATCATATCGTATCTATGATGTAGAGATGACAGAAAAGCTTGATCGGGTAGAAAGTCTAATGTTTCTCCCAGCTATTTGTATCGTTGTGTGTGAGAATTTGAATTACGCAATGATCTGTATTAAAGTGTACGTTGTCTTGACTGAATCCAACATTGTACAGTATCCAGTAATGTGATATTCCAAACATAAGGTAGATCACTTGACCTGAAAAAAAAGGTACCGGACGTAAGAATGACGTTGGAGCCACTAAAGAGCAGAGCAGCGCCAACCCATTGATTTATTTTCTTGCGTAAACATTCAAGCTAAGTTTGTCTGTTTCTTGACAATAGGTTTCGGTAAAAGTTTTATGACTCTCGGAAGTGAATAAACCACATACTCATATCTGAATTGGTGAACTTTTCCCGAGTTAAGATAACACATGCTTGGAAGAGTAGTTTGATTTTGTCACACATAGTAAGATTGATATGAAATCTATCATCGATTGTGGCATTTCGTTCAAATCTTTTATACTGACAGAAAGTAGGACCAAACTTATAAATCCAGTATGTGATATCAGATAAAACATATATAAAATTCCAGTTGATGTCAGAAAGCTGCACTTCATTGATTTAAATAGTAAGCGGATCATCCTAACTCATCTTTGATATTTTTTCAAGTACGTTGAAGCGATAAAAGAGAGTTTGGTGGATCCAGTTATTGTCGCGAGAACGCTTGTATTCCCAAACGTGCACACGGAATAACACTTTCACTTGCAATGGAAATTATACCTGTGTTTCCCATTACGAAGCCGTAAAGTGGGTATACGTCAATATTCGAGGAGTGGCCAAATATGTCAATATCGTCTTGATGGTTAGAACAGAAAGTTTTTGTTAATTGTATAAAAATTGTACGAGAAATGCCATCTTTTTCGTATGGAAGTGGGGTCCAATAATGTACAGCATCTTCAGATTCTCCGTTTGCATTCTTGCATACAACAGTTCTGGCCGTGGTGGATGTGAAACGGCACACCGTCAGACCTTTGTGGAATGTCATGCTCCTTTTACCGCTCCTGCAATAAGCGTTTCACATGTCACGATTCCTGTTACAGGAATAAGTTTCGTAATAAATGGCTCTCTGGTGAAGTGGAACGTCTGAATTATAGGCATGGGATTTGGAATGCCGATTATCACAAGTAATATGTTGCTGATACCTAGGACAGTACAGACACTGAAGAAGAAGGTAAGAATGTACCTTTAAAACATAAGTGACAACGGAAGCGGCGCTATTGTTCGCATACGATAAGAATGTAGTTTTCTTCTCCGAGAAACGTGTCTCTCCGCTGTAGGGGGCGACGAAGTGCAAATAAAACACGAAATACGTCACCACGCACTCCAAGAAAATTGATAATAAAAGCTGGAAGACCAAGTAATGCCAGCACAGCAATGAACATCACAACAATTGAAAAAGAATTGTATACAATCGTCCATACTGTCGTATACCGACCGAACAAAGAAAATCTTGATTTGAAAATATTCTCATGAGCTGTATATTGATTAGTATCATCCGAGATCATCGATACGGTCCCTCAAAATTCGTTTCTGCTTAATAGCCGTTACTAATCGCTTAGCTGTCAGTACTATGCGCTTCTATCTATTTCTATCCGTTTCGACACCATCTTCGTCTTCCGTCGATCACGTCCATAGATTTGAAGTATTCGCGAAGAAAGAAGCGACTTAACAGAATAACATTTTGTATGAAAAAGTCTTTCCATGCCATTTCCGAACGAGATGGGTTACAATGGCCTCTAATAGCATCTTTAAAAACTATGTTACTGCTAGCGGCGTCCTAAACAACGTGAAAAGTGTCAAGAATACTGGATCAAAGCCTTCAGGCTCGAGGCACTAAATTGGCGTTTTCTTTACCGCCATCATAAACTCCTTACCGTTCGGAAGGACCAGGACAGGAAAGGGACAAGAAGTAGAAAAATTGATTGCTCCATATGAAAACGGGGCCATGTTAAATCAGACGATTTTCGTATCCTATATTGATAACACATTTATCCCAACTCACAAATATTTCCTAGACAATATCAACGCCAATAATACCTTACGATGAAGTGTACATTTGCGATCGCCTAAACAAGTAAAGAAACGAACTCATCCTAGAATATCTAATGCAGATATTGGAACGGAGCCGAAGGAGATGTTTTACAGATTTGGTACATTTCGGACAATGCGATGTAAAAATGTCATACAGTAAAGATGATATAGCAAGGAATGCTGTCAGCTTCAATAATGCTGATTATAATGATTAATTTCAATTCGGCTATTGTATATTGCTACAACGAGCTTTCAAACATGCCCCCTGATGTCAAACTTGTCGAGCAGTATTTTCTACATCCAAGTGCGCGTTTGCGATAACTAACATTATTTTGTTTGTAGAAAGAAATGCGTTGAGCAAGACAAGCGGAGTAGTAGATACCTTACCTCGGAAAGCAGGTTTACACAGAAAATGGATCATGTAATTAACGTATTTGATTATCAGGATCAATCATCATGTACATGCTTCTGAATGAGCAACTTGGTGAACAAGATTTAGGCATAACTCCCATCATGCAACAAACTACACAAATCTAATTCGTATTTAACACTGAAGAAACTCTGCGTGTGATCTTAGTCTTCGACAAATGCCTGTACTCGGGACGTGAGTCCGTATATCCATAGGAGGTATGAATCTGTTCCGTTTGGTTAAATCAACATCGACAGCAGAACAAAACGTTTCATGGAATCATCAAGGACATCTTATCACGTTATTATAGAAGAACACTAGCTGGACAAGATACTACAACTATATTTACGTCTTCAAGATACCTAGTAACTACAATTTATATTAAGACAATACGTTTTGTTTCAGTGATTTCTGTGTGTAGTACACGAGATATACTCAGATAACAGACGCTTACAATGATACTAAGACTTATAGTTACACGTCACTATATAACAATGTACGAGGCACGATCAGGAATGGATTTTATAGCTCTGTACAATTTTCGGTAAAAAAGATATAGAGAAATCTAGCAATTCGTTAGAATCAATAGGGAGTCATAAGCATGCAAAAAGGGGCATATGCATGAACGAAAGTTTCAAAAGGTTGGCATCCTACCAAAAGAATGTAATTTGAAGATGCCAGAGCCAGTTGGCATGAAACCATACAATTATCATAAAAATACAATTGGAACAGTCAACATTGTAGCTGCAATCTTCATTCTGTTAAAACAATTTAGACAGCTCACTCTCATTTTCATGCAAGTTCACAATCGTTTTTGAAATTTTTTCCGAACGACAACCTCCATGAATACCGGGCATACACAATGCTCAACAAGTGTTTTTTATTCTTCTGAATCTTAAGGTTATTGACCAATTTTTCTCATCTTTTTTAAACTATCAGCAGAGGATGCATTCAGATCATCATGACAATCATGGTGTTTTTCTTCATCTAAATCCTCTTCCAGCTGTTGGACACGTTGCTCTAGTATCGCAACTGTGCTCGAATTTTTCGCAACAGTCTACGAGAATTGCTTTACCAGATTTCCAGAGCACTGCGTTCGACCTTGATTCCCCCTTTCGAGCGCCGTTTTTTGCTCCACAAGAGTAGGCTGGGTAGTTTTTGGATATTCCAATGCAAACTGAGCAAATAGGTCGTCCGATTTTTCAATCGCTATACAAGGACGCCGGCTCAGTCTTATGTATTCTAGACGAGAACGAAATTTGTGATTGAATTTTGGAGTGTTTTCTCTACATTGTTTACAGCCAAATTCAGCTCGGGCAGGGCATGGAATATCCTCCCTGATTGATTTAAGGTGGATGTGAAATTTCAATCCGTCGATTGTCTTTATCCACTTTTCATCGCGCTGTTTCAACTCATGCATCCATTCATGAAAATCCTTAACGTATGAATTATGCCAGACATTGATTATAGCCTCCGCATCCATAGGGAGTTGGTTTCGAAGAAATAAAAGACGAAAGAAGTTGAGCCGATGCAACTTTTTACTTTTTTCCGAATGATAAAGTACTGGAATCTGTCTGTAATCAAGATGATCCAGAACATGCTCGTCAGTACACATCCACTCATTCTGGGAGTTGGAATGTGCCTTGATGACTTTTCGGCGGGATAATGACCGCCATGCAGGAAGATTATGACTCATCTTTCTGAACAGGGTGAATTTGAAAAATGATCTATTTCTGTTATTAAGAGCAATCATATATCGCAAATCATGGAATTATTAGATAGGCAATGCGCACATACTATTTCGAAGACGGCAGAAAAACACCATATTCTGTTTTCTGCAGAAACAAAAAGCAGTGGGATTCCATTCCATGAAATTATGGGAAGCAATACGTTCTCGTATCACTAAACCAAAAAAACTATTGAAAGAACGCCTTTCTCTTATTAAATGTTGGAAGTGTGTTTCTCTTCTTATCTTAGATATGTAGGGTTAAGGGTTTAGGGTTTAGGGTTTAGGGTTTAGGGTTTAGGGTTTAGGGTTTAGGGTTTAGGGTTTAGGGTTTAGGGTTTAGGGTTTTAGGGTTTAGGGTTTAGGGTTTAGGGTTTAGGGTTTAGGGTTTAGGGTTTTAGGGTTTTAGGGTTTAGGGTTTAGGGTTTAGGGTTTAGGGTTTAGGGTTTAGGGTTTAGGGTTTAGGGTTTAGGGTTTAGGGTTTAGGGTTTAGGGTTTTAGGGTTTAGGGTTTAGGGTTTAGGGTTTAGGGTTTAGGGTTT
>CAJNAR010000043.1:0-71739 GCA_905220665.1 Albugo candida | reverse complement strand
AGTAGAGCTTTTCGTGATTTCAGAGGATGTTCGTGCTCTACTACCACTATACTTTGATGAAGAGTGCCTTTCAACATAGACATTGCTAAAGATCCACATTAAACGTTACGTAAGTTCATCTCGTGATCAATGTGCGCGATGCATTTGGAATTTAGGTCAGCGCACTATGTAAAGGCTAGATTTGTATCCTTGAAGGAACAGATCTTCTGAGGTACTGGCCTGTTATCCCATAATTTGTTGATATCCGACACTGGATGCCACTGAGAAACACCTCTTTGAAAGTGTCACTTTCTTGGTGAATTGTCAATATAAGCTCCCTTTACTGTATGATTGTCTGGCCATTTTCAACTTACGCAGTCACGATCGTTTCCTAGTTTTTGATAGTATCTGCTTTTTGAGTGGAGAAATTCTTTCTAGATGATGATTTCTATCGCCAAAGGAAGCATTGACGTTGCATCACATTTTGCCAAATTTTGTGCGATCCCGGCATGTTTTGGTGGTCTACCAATGACTGTAATACTCTCCTCTTCTTTAACCAAGTTAAGAAAGAGCTGATATTTGCAAGAGAGGTTCCTAAAATCCATCTCATCTTTAAGGTTTTTGGGTAGGAAGCACCCGCGATTGCTTTATTTTCATCGCGAAAGATCTTTTATGATGATTAGCTATCCGGGCTAGTTTTTCATAAGACTCAAAACATTAATGGGGAGTTCTGAACGCAAATGCGCGTCCAAAAATCAATTGTATGCGGTTCAAGCATTGCAACTAGTTGAACAGTCGTGTATAAATATTCTTTTAGTAATGTGTTGCGTAAATGATAGTATGTGGGGTTGCTGACTCAAGATTCGTGATTATGCGGTAAAGTAGAAGTTACATTGAATTGATCGTTTGTATAATTCCAAGTATTTGACGCGCTTAATGCAAACATATGAAGACATCATGGAGACTTATCGAGCAGGTATATGGACGGATTCTGCCTAGTTATCTAGCGGATATTGGGAACGGAGCCGAAAGTTATGTTTTGCGTGCATATTTGATACCTTCGGGCAATGCGATAAGAAAAAATGCGGTAAAGTAAAGATGATGATAAAAGAAACGTTTTCAGCCTCAATAACCCAGATGATAATGATCTATTCCAATTCGACCATTTTATATGGCTACAATGAGCTGTAGAACTTGCTTCTCTGAGATTAAACTTGTCGAACTACATTTCTCTACATCCAAGTGCGAATTTTGTCACAACTGACATTAATTTGTTTGCCGAAAAAAAGGGTGGAGAAAGACAATCGGATTAGTAGAAATCTTTTGTCGGAACGCAGGTTTGCAAGTAAAATAGATCCTATAATTAGCATATTTGAGTATCCGGACCATTCATCATGTGAATAATTCTCAATGAGCAACTTGGTTAACAAAGGCTAAATACCTTCCACATCATACAAAAAATTTGACAAATATTATCCGTACTGATTCTAAAGAATCTATTCCTCCGCTCTTATACTTCTACAAATGCCAAGACTCCGGATGGTAGTCCGTAAATCCATAAGATATGAATATGTTCCGTTTGGTGGAATCAGCATCGACCGCAGGGCAAAACATTCCATGAAATCATGAGGAAAACCGTATCATGCTATTATAGATGAATATTAGCCCAAACCGATACTACAACCGTATTCATGTTTCAAGATTTATAGTAACTGTGTTCAAATATAAAGACACTTCGTTTTTTTAATGATCTATATATATAGTACACGAGGAATTCTCGGATAATAGACGCTTACATTGATACCAAATCTCATGGTTTTCCGTCATTATATACCAATGTATGGGTCCACGATGATTGTATGAATCTGTAGCTCTGTACAAGTCCTCGTCAAAAACAAACATACATTGAGAAATCCAGCGATTCGTAAATAATCAATAGACATGCAAAAAGGGCCACATGCATGATCCGAAGAATCTATAGAATGTTATCCTATCATAGAATATAATTCGGAGATACTGGAGGCCGTTGAATTATGGTGTGGAATATATATATATATTTATATAAGGAGCGTTTCAATAAGAAACATCGTATCTGCACTCCTCATTTTGTTGCAACAATTTAGACAGCTCAATTTCACTTTTAACCTTGGAACAAGCAATGTAGATGCTCCTCTAGACTTTCACTACCAAGATATCACCTGCCTAGAGCCCGAAGTTGTTTTTTTGCACCCAATGAATCGCAGCGGAACTGAAAGTATCATTTTTTGTATCTGACAGCTCTAAGCGATTCTGCTCCGAAAGAGAACCTTCAACATCACCGAAGATACAAAAAAAATGTTTTTATTATTTTGGATGTAAAGATCATTGATCAACTTTTCTTTTCTTAGTAATGCTGTCAGCAGATGATACATTTTTAGAATGCTCAGCCACATCAGCACAATCATGGTGTTTGACTTCACCTAAACTCTCTTCCAGCTGTTGGACACGTTGCTCAGTATCGCAATTGTACTTAACTTTTCCTCAACAGCCTTTGAGAGTTGCTTTACCGAATTTTCAAAGCATTGAGTTCGGACTTGATCCTCCTTCTTAGGACGACTAATTGATTTCTTATACTCCTCCCTTCATTCGCATGTTGCCTCAACTCAGTCAATCCTGCAAAAAAACATTCCAAAACTTTTCGATCAACTAGCATATCCTTTCCACTTCCCTGCTCCTCCAGTGGAGGATTAGAACTCATGTTTCTGAACAGAGTAAAATTGAAAAGTGATCTCATTGTTATTATTAAGAAAAAACGCAGATTCTATTCCGAAGACGGCTAAAACCAGCAGTTTCTGTTTTCTACAGAAAGAAAACCCAATCGGATTCCGTTCCATAAAATTTATGGAACGCAACACTTTCTGTTTCGAAACGTTAGAATCCTTTTCTTAATTCCAGCGAAATGTGGAAAAAACGCCTTTATAACCCAAAATGTCAGAAGCGTTTTTTTGTCTTCCATAAAATATGGAAAGGATGGCATTTATTCGAAACGTTGAGACTGATATTTATAGAAAGTTGATAAGTATTTGTCTGTTCCGCGAAGCTCGAGCCGTTATTCCCTTTCCTTATCGGGAATTTGTTCAAGTGTTGCGCAAGCTTTCAAGCATTTCTTTTCGCTCCACAGAAAAAAATATTGCGCGTTCAGCACAGAGACCAGAGTGCTCAATTCCCTTTCCTGCAAATGACCAATAAACTTGAAACGTGGAATTATCAAATTCTATTTGAAGTTTAAAAAAGAATAGCATTTTATAGAACGAGCTAATTTTTCTTTCAGATATCTTTTCAGAAAAGGTGGAAAGGTCTTTTTCTGTCTCAAAACGTTCGAAGCGTTAGTTTTCTATTTTTGCGGAACAAAATGTGCATTTGTTGCGCAATCTTTTCAGTGTTTCCTTCCATTCCATAACAAAAAGCAAGTTTGCGTTTGGCTCTCATAGAAGGAAGTGACAGCTTTTATTTTTGTATGTGACAAAGGGAGGTAGAATTTTCAAGAACCGAATCAAAATCTTGCAACCCATGTAAGATGTTATCACCCGTCTATTGCAATGTTCCAGAACTGCTAAGAAACTTAAATCGCTCCTCTCTGTAGAATGAAAGAAGAGTCACGTCTGCGTGGATGAAAAAGCGCTGGAGCAAAATTCTGGTTAGTTGTATATAAATTCACTACAGTAGATGGTTTCAAAGCTCATTTCAATCATTCTGTTCCAGAATTGCGAATATGAAGATCATCAGCATCCATTGAAACCGCATCTATAGGAAGACAAGACAGTAATTTTTCGGATTTCGTTGATTATCGACTTTTAAACATGTAATGATAAAATGCCCTTTAAACCGTAATATTATAGGCGTAGAAGCACATAGGAGAAAAATGAAATAAATTGCATTTAAGTTTCTGTAAACCATTGCGGAAGCGGAATACTGCAACGATTACTGAACAAGTCATCCAAGAACTAGAAGACCCATAAAGGTACAGGGTCACATCAGCTTACAATGTATGCTGTAAAACTTAAAGGTCGTCTGCTTCAGCTCAGATATTTTGATTTGATGTCATTTCCTGAGATAAGTGAGGCTCGTCCCATATATAGAATTTTCGACAGAATCTAGTGAGGGGACAGATGGTAGCCCATTTCAAGTACAAAAAGTTATCTCAATACAAAAAACCTTCACGTCCCATGATTTTATCGAAACGGTTAATTTAGCATCATAGTGTTATAGCAACCTGTTGAAGGGTACAATTATCAATTAGAAAGACTGCCTTCACGGGCACTGGACATTTTCTTGTTTTCTTTCCTGAATCACCTCACAGCGATGTTCAAGTAAAAACCGCGTACGCTAAGAAGAATGATTAACGCGCAAAGAGTAAGTAGCGTATGCAGCTAGAATAGTACAGGCAAGCAAGTTTGATGGTGTCGTGCATCATGTACATGTCTCTAGTAAAGAATTGTTTCCTAATATATTGACCTATATATTCTATTCGGCTAATCTCAAGTAAGAACCTCTCAATGCTGCGTTGTGTTTCACTAGTGCAGGCAGGGAACAATTTTACAGAAGCGCTTCTAGTTCTGTAGAAGTAACTATTTCGTTCCAACAGATACCGACGCAGCAACTTCGTAAGAATCTGAACTCATATCGACCGCAAATCTTCCATGACGGTTTTCTACATATGTTTCTACACCATGATCATCTAAAGAAAGTTTTGTGCTGAGCGTGTAAGAATGGCTTTTCAAATGCTTCGACGACGCCATAAATATAAACGCATATTGAGAACGAGTAATACAAATGAAAACCAACATTTAGTGGGGCATTCGCTGTCAGTTTGCTTTTACCAGTTCAAACATCTGATGAAGATTGATTTAGTTATCATCATCGCCGACGATACTTGCATACGATTTTATATACCAAGTCATTTTCATCAGTGTGTAACTCCGAGAAGATCCCATACAGTTCAGGTATATAGAGAGCGATAAGATGAATAAATACGATTGTTACAAAGCGATTAGGTATTACATCATTCTCCTACTGGGAGTTTAATTTAGCTAGCTACAAAAATTACAATAAAAGCAAGATATGCGCGATCGCTGGACTATGTTATTATCCCGATTTTCTTTCTGATTTCCATCAAGGTATTGTGCAGGATGCATCATAAATTCGGATGTCTTGGGTGCAATTCAAATACATTTCTAGATTCTGCGCCGATTAAAAAAAGTGGCATCATTAAGAGCGGCCGAGAAAAAATTAATCGCATCCTTTGCCGAGCGTGCCTCTTCGGTGCATCGTGAATCAGGAAAAGAAAAGCCAAACGCTATTCCGACTGCTTCGTTCGATGAGATCCTCAGACTTTGAAACCAAGAAAAGCAGACGAAGGACTGTCATCAAACGGCCACTGCGATTCCGATTTTAATATAGAAGCACTGTTGTGGTCACTGAGAAACATTTTGCATTTCTTTAATGTGAGCATAATTATTGAACGAAACAAATCCAGCCAATTGAACATGATCAAATCACCAAAACGAGCGAATGTTTCATCCCAACATACGGTCCGAACTGTTCGTAAAGCAAGGAGTGCTTTTGTTTAACGTGACACAGTTCAGATTAGTACAATAAAGGCAAGTTCCGACAACATGGATAGTGACAACAGGATTGAAAAAAAAGAGATTCCTAGTTCGAAGTATGAATGACAAAAAGGTGAACAACAAGATTAAGAAAAAGAAGAAATCAACCAAAATGAGTGACTGAAACGAGCATGTGATCATAGTACCTCAAAGCGCCGTCATTTTAATGAAAATATACAAATATATCGGAAAGGCAAACGTGATTTTGAAAGCTCAAATAAAGCAGCAAAAGGATCAATCGACATCATTGGAGTTTAAAATGAGCAAGTACTAACTCATCTGCTTGAGCTAGACCTTTTTCACGATTTAATTATCGATCATGACTAGAAGGAAGCCGATTGAGAGAAAGAAGTGAGTCTCTCAACTTCGAAGTCGACGCTCCAAATGAAGTGATATTGGAGGAACTTGCGCAGGTCTAAAGATAGAGCGCTTACTGGCAACACCAGAGGCTCGGAAGATACAAGTATCTCGTAAGATCACCAACTACATGGTCGTAGCGTAGCCTCCTCGTCTGAAATTTTCAATATCATTGCACAATTAAGAAAGAGCGTGTCGTCAATAACTGAATAGCTACGTTCACATACCAATGACTGCGAGCAATAACAGGCTCAATTCGAACGAGAGAAAATGTATTAGGAAATAAAAATCATGCAGATAGCGACTTGCAGAATAGGAAATAGTATCAGCTAATGGAGCAAGTTCCATCAGAAGCGATTAAGTAAGTGCGAGTCAAGCGACTTTAATATAGCTACAACGAGCACTAAAAGCTTTGCGACAGAAGGAGAGATGCTTTTCAAGGCAAGTCACAGGATGGATCAATGTTGTGAAACGACAATTATCAGACGTCAGAAAGAAAACTGAAATCTGACACCAAGAGGAAGTGAAATGTTCGCTCCAAGGAACCCATTCAAGTCACTAACGTGCAAATTGATCAAATCGTATCGGAGACGAATGCGTTAAAGAAAAACTACTCGCCTTGCAAGACCAACTATACGATTAGTGAGACCGAGTTCTCTGGTCGCCTGATGAGTACATTGAGTGCAAATCAGAGAGCAACTAGACACGCTTGGGTCGAATGGAAGATCACTAAAACGCATCTGAACCCTTAGAGGAAATGTGTTTGGTTGTTCCGGACGTGTTCGAACTGGAAAGAAAGCCTTCGAACCTCAAGCGAGAGCGGCTGAGAAAGATGGTCAGAAGAAGTGTTGAGAATGTGTGAATCAAGTTTTCGGATGATGTTACAACGCATCTGAAACCTTTAAGGAGATGCGTTTGGATGTTCATGAAGTGTTTGAACAGGAGGGAAAGACTTCGACAAGAAAGATTGAAATGAATTCAAGCAATATCAGCAGAGAAAGAGGGGTCAGAAGATGAGGTAAAAATGTTTGATTCAAGTTTTCTGATGGTTTTACCCCTTTGTGAAACCTTAGAGGTGTAGTTTGACAAAGACGAAGAAAGTTTCGCCGTTATAAGCATACGCAATGATATTTGACAATGCACGTGATATTAGATGTAGTATGCACAAAAGCAAGTGTTTAGAGAGAACTCATTGATTGGAATTCATTTAGTATAAAAGAACGAAGTAAACAAAAGGATACGATTGTTATCACGAACTTGAGCTAGATATTAGACCAAAAAACGAAAAATGTTTCGGCGTTATAAAGGTACGAAAGGATAGGTAATAATGCAGGTGATATTAGATTCAGTATTGACAAAAGCAAGTGTTTAGAGAGAACTCATTCCGTGTAATTCATTTAGTATCAAAGAACAAAGTAAATGAAAGGATACGATTGTTATCACGAACTTAAGCTAGATATTAGACCAAAAAACGAAAGAGATTTCGTCGTTATAAAGGTACGCGAGGATATGTAAGAACACCGGTAATATTAGATTTAGTATGCACAAAAGCAAGTGTTTTAAGAGAACTCATTGCTTGAAATTCATTTAGTATAGAAGAACAATAAAAACAAAAGGATGAGTTTGTAATCATACATTTAAGCTGGATATTAGATCAGAAAACAAAGAGGTTTCGTCGTTATAAAGGTACGCAAGGATATGTAACAACACCGGTAATATTAGATTTAGTACTCACAAAAGGAAGTGGTTAGATAGAACTCATTGCTTAAATTCATTTAGTATAAAAGAACAAAATAAACAAAAGGATAAGATTGTTATCACACACTTAAGCTAAATATTAGATTAGAAAACAAAGAGGTCTCGTCGTTATAAAGGTAGGCCAGGATATGTAACAATGCAAGTGATATTAGATGTAGTAGTCAGAAAAGCAAGTGATAAGGAAGAAGTTATTACTAGTACAAGCAATAGTATAAAAGCATGGGTGAATGTAATGATAAGATTGTTATTACCTACTTGAATAAAGATATTACGAAAGGCTATGCACTAGAAAAAAACAACACTATTACTATAATAAAAGCGGACTATTATCTCATTGCTGACTGAGCGCATGAATTTAGTTCATCCAATCATACACGAAATAGACTAAAAACCAACTGAACTTTTCTTTATTTCAGATCTAGTAGAAACTAGAAATAATCAGAAATATTACTGGAATAAAAGCAGTGTATTAACTCGCTTACTTTGAATCTAGTAGAAACTAGGATAATCAGTAATATTACTCTATTAAAAGCTCACTGTTATCTCACTACTGACTGAGCGCCTAAAATTATTTCATCCAATCATACACGAAATAGATAAAAAACCAGCTGAACTATTTCTATATTTTAAATCTAATAGAAACTAGAAATAATCAGAAATATCACTGTAACAAAAAGCAGTCTAATACCTCACGTACTTTGAATTTCTATATTTGAAACCGTACTTCATCTTGCCGTTGTACTTTACACTACCAGCCCAAGTATCCGCATATCATGCATCTTGGACCATCAACCGAACTTGCGCACCGCAAATAAAACTTTCCGTACCTCAAAGTTCAATTAAACGATCACCAACTCGTGGTTTCGCACTACCTTGGACCAATTCGACCAATCCATTCTCCCTGCTATTGATCAAGGTGGTTTATCCAAATGGAATATCTTCACAGGTCTTTCCATCCGTTCTATTCCACCCCTTGCCTCCTCGATTGCTCCTATCCATGGTATCGCCATGATCAACAAACCATTCGCCCTTATCTACAGCCAAGAATCTTGCATGGTTGTCTTTTCTGCATGGAGAATGAAAATCCTTCCTTGTTCCGACACAAGCCAGGAAGAATTACGTCAGGGCGTACTCCCAGCACTCCTCCGTTCCACATCGCGACGCGTTTTGTGGAAGTGCAATATTGTTTCGCTTGGGACACAAGGTCTTATCAATTTTTTTATGATCAAAGCCGAAGTCAGGTCAATCGTTTTTTTGGAGGAAAGACAGCTGCTGGATTCTCTCATGGGCCGATGATGCCGAAGACATTACGTGCTCTCAAAGCACTTCGCTCATGGAGGCCGATAACATGAATCCTTAAACAGCGCTTATGCGTTCCATGCAAAAGCTCTTACTTTCCAATTGCAATGGCTATGTCACCAAACGCTTCTCTTCTGTTGTTTGTGTGGCGCACACGATGGGCTGTACTGTATCGCCAATGGCTCTGCAAAACCAACGATGTTGATGAATCACCATACCCGCTCGCAGGAACGTATCGAGGCACTTTACAATGGCGTGGTGGTGGCTATCTAACCAACAAGAATGTGGCGTTATGGGCAGATTAGGAGATGATTTCATTTGATCTTCGAGCACAACCATCAACCGGTGGTAAATTGTTTTTTTTACCAAAGCAATAGATCAGTTTTTGCCTCGCAGCTTTTATACTCGTCTCAAACGAGTCGATTCGGCACACTTTCTTCAAAAAACGAGTGGAAAGAGAGTCGCCGCTCTTGTACATGATGGCATGTGGACTATCGTTCGTGTGGATCAAGACGGAAAAATCTCACTCCATTCAACGACCGAGATTTTCAGTTGCCAAAAGTTCAAATCCCGCAGCTTTCAAAGTCCGAAAATGTGACCATATCACGGATTTTGATGAGAAGCGATAAAAGCGGAATGTCATTTGGACCGAATCCCACTGTATGCATGTGGTGATTCTCATGGAAACATTCGTGTAAGCATGGTCGTCGTGACCGCGAGGTTGTCTTGCATGGCGTTCATGATGAAAGGATCTCTTGCTTAGCTCACGTTGCAAGTGGTGAAGATGGCATTTGGAAACTTTTCCCGGTTCGGTTATCTCTCTTTAGTGTCTGTAAAGTTGCAGTGTGGTCTTGGCGAAAAGACACTGTGTCTGCATCCGGACATTTCTATTGAATCACGCTGGCATTATCATTGTGGCGTCATCCAAGATATTTCCATCGCTCCTGACGCTCGCCACATCGCATCAATCGGTTCCGATAATCGCGTGGTTGTGTACTTTGGCAGTCGGAATGAATACGACTGTCTCCACGAATTCGTTAAACCGCAAACGGTCGCATTGGAATGAAATCTCGATACCACGATGCTCTACATCAGCTGTCATGACGCGCTGATGCGTGTTTGGAGTCTATCGACAGGTATTTTAGAGCGTGTCATTCCTCATTCACCTGTGTATGGCACAAGCGTGAATCCGCAAAAGTCATTTAATGGTGTGGAATGCATCGACAGCACCATCGGCGGCGCCACTGTTCATCTCATTCGTTTGAGCGTTTCGCATTGCGCATTACAAATCAAGCAGGCATGGGCGGAAAGCAGCGTCTCATGCGCTTCTTTAGAAAGATTCTACTCGCCTTCTTCCTCTCGTGGAATGCATCACCAGCTATTGATGAAGCGTGTGCCACCGTTCTTCGAGTTAAAAACCACATTGCTCATATGCCGTGTGCACTCGTCGGCGATGCTCACGCGCTCACTCTGCCACTTTCGATGAAGATGATTCGCTTTTGCGTAATTGAATAGGCGGATAGATTCGTTTTTTGTGCGTGTATAATTCAATAAAGTAACTGGAAAAGCTCCAATATATATTTTTATCAGCTTCATTAATGTAGTAAAAAATGAGATTCGAGATCAGAATTCCAATGTTGTGTACGATATCTTCAATCCATATTCTCTTTTTCGATTTCCTAGAAGACACCCATTCTAGAAGGAGGTTGCACCTAGCCTAGCTATTCTCGTAAAGTACGATTCATAAAGATTGGATCTTCCTTATGTCGAACTTGTGCTCACTTTAAAAATGGAAGTCTCCAATCTCTTCAGCGTGAATGATAAAATCGTGCTGGCCATAGGCGGGGGAGGAGAATCGGACGAATGGTTGCTTATGGATTTGTGAGTAGTGGCGCCAAAGTGTACATTGCATCGGGCAATGACGGTTCGTGCAAGAAATCTGCTGCCGAACTCAAAGATCAAGTTCCTGGAACATAGAGTGGTAAGTGGTAAATCTCCACATCCGTCTTTAAAGCATTTGACTTCACGTACGTAGCTGCAAAGGGACATCAGCTCAGAAAAAGGATGTGCACATCTCTCGCAGTAATTCGCTTCGTATGAGTCCAAATTAGACGTACTTGTCAACAGTTCGGGCGTTGCGATCCCCACCGCGCTTGGTAATCGCGAAGAAAAAATTTGGTTGTTTTGATGCGATATACGGTATAAGGTATACAGCTATCAATTTTTTGTCAATTTGAAGGTAACCATTTTCAGTTAATGTGGCTGCCGCTTACTTCTCTCTTGCGATTTCTCACCACAACTTGATAGAGCTACGGATTAAAATGGTAGCGCCCGCATTATCAACATTGGATCGTTAACGGGCTTTTCGCCGAGTAAAATGGATGTGATGGCGTACGATGCACCTAGAGCGGCACTTCATCATTTGACACGAGTTCTGGAAGCGAAGCTCTCTCGAAGACGGAAGGGAGGACCCGTCAATGTAGATTCGATAGCGCCAGGTGTGATACCAACTGATATGACTGAGACCATTCGCAGGGCTGCGGCCTCCTCGTTCACTAAATGAGTAGAACGCTTCCATTAGAACGATGCGGTGACAGCGAAGACATAGCTGGAGTGACTCTATTTATGGTGTCAAGCGAGTCTAAACAGATTACAGAATCGTTATTGGAGCTGGTGGAGGACACATACGCGCGTGATCTCGTTTGCCTTTGGCGAAATTGTAACCTTAAGTAGTTATAAAGAACTGTTTGACTGTTAGTAAGAGGAGCTCCATTAACGTTTCAAACTGAGTATTGCAACTTGCAAAACGGAATCAGATCTGAGTTCATCGAATGCTAGTGATTTATTACAATTGCATTCAATCAAATCCAATGATTTGCATTCGGAATACCACGGTAACGATCTCACTAATTCAACCATAACAAGCTCAAAATTTCAATTCTTCCTCGTATTAAAACTAAAGGTGATTGACTTGATACAAATGAAACATACCAATCTGTGGTGTCTCCCTGAAAATTACCAAATGAAACATCACGTCTACCAGATCATGTCATGGCCGCAACTATGATACGTCACAGAAAATATCAATGGAAAAATCGCCGGATACGTCTCAGCCAAAATGGAGGAGGAAACATAGTAAAACCATATTCCTAGAAAGTGGTCCGATATTCGACACAACAAGCTGAATTTTTTCTGGGCGAGCTAGCATATGTGGTCTCATTATATCGTTTCTTCTTGCTTTTAAAACGAGCTACAAACTGATCCAGAACTACAGGTAGTAGTGGTAGTAGCTAAAGCTCTGCCACATCCGCTTTAGCTTGCAATTTAATTAGTTCCGAATCAATCAAAGTTTCGTCGAAAGATGATATTGAGCTGAAAATCTCAGGTGCCAATCCATCATATATCTTCCCAGAGCTGTATTGATGGAATTACAAGTAATCAGATAACTCTGTCGGGTAGTTTCGGCGAAGAGAACCAGGAATTCGAGTAGCACTGGAGTCTTATCCACTCCATTGATTGTTGTACTAAGATCAGCGATCACTGTATACGGTAGGTCAATCCCTTTGGCATTCCAATCATCAAGCCATATTCCAAACGAAGAAAAAGAAGCATCGAATTGTTCGAAAAGTTGGCAGTATCAGCGTAATACCAGTTCCCGACACTGCTTCTTATAGTCGTTCGTGTTTGCAAGAGTCCCAATGGGTATCTCTTCTACTGATTCACCTTCTGTATTCCGATCTCCGACATCCAAAGAAGTCGACTAATTTTCGATAATCACATCTACTGGATTGTCGCATGACCAGTACGAGAAAAATTTGAAAAAAACCGTTGCGCGCTAACCCCCGCTCTAAATCTATTTCGTGCGTTTCAATGGCTCTTACCTCTTCATCGATATCGTCAATGTCACGAACCGTAGTCATTTTCGATTCTTCAAGAGCCACTTGCTGAAAGTCAACTTCTCAATCTCGTTTCTCAGCTCGGAGTTCGTGAGCTTCTTCTTCTCTACATTTTCAAGACTTCTCCAGGGACATGTGGTTGCCAGACACTTGCGATATAGTCCCGACCACGCTCGTTTCTATCGTGACCGCTCATTCCGTCAGTCCTTATCTCATCAGAATTCTCTTGGTCGAAATCAATCGAAACGATTGGGTCATTTGTCGTAGTGTTTGCTTCTTTCCGTTCGTATCTGATTGGCTCACATAAGCACACACTCGAATGCGTTATTTATTTCGCGATCGAACTGTTACAATGACGTCAAGATCTTGATCCGTACAATGTTAATCGGAACCACACGGCACATTGAAGCGTACTTACCTTCATTTTGTACATCGGATGCTAATGTGACCGTACCAACATCGTCTTATTTTTGAGCTGTCAGTGATCATTGCCAATGGAAACATATTTGTTGATTGTCTCAATCAACTTTGGATATTTAAGTTCAAAGTGGTCGTAGAATTTAGGATAAATCATAAACAGAAGCTGCGGAAATAGCCGTAGGAATACCAACAACGAGACCCACACGCATCAAAACGTATTATTGAGCGAGAAAGCGTCTTGTTACCTCTTCTCCCCCACTCGTTGCCGACGATTTCTTTTTCGACAGATGCGTCCATCCGACACGTTTTAATCGATTGTGCCGAGCACTTTTGCCGTGTACCAAAGCTGATGTGGCCATCTCTACAGTAAAAAGATTGGCTCGTAGAATAGACACACACATTTTATTGGCGGAGCTTATGCACGCACATTTCTTTACGCAAAAGTGGAAAAAACCGTAGCGGAAAAAATGTTTGTTTCTATGTTACTAATGGGTTCGATTAAGTAAGCGCTATCTCGTTGATTAAATCTATGTGATTGTCTTGGATCATCTTCCCTCCACTACACACAGTATACAAACAAGGAGAACCATCAATGTAATTTGCTGCCGACAAACCGGGAACAATACTAAATTCATACTCCGATGAAAAATCAGGTTTTTGGAAGAAACGAAAGGAATGATTACCCATTTCTTCGACAGTAGCTTAGTATTACTCATAGCACACTTTCCAGGTGTATTTTTCATACAAATGGAGCAAGAATTACACCAAGCTGCGTAAGCACGACCCCCAACATATTAAAAAAACGAGCTTTTTCAAGACAAACTCCAGAGACGTCATCTTCCTAATAGCTGTGTACTAATAGGTCATTCACACTGGTAAAACGGCGGAAGGTTAACGCCATAAAGTAACTCAACTCAGTGCTTTCTATAACTCAGAAATAGGTCACAATAGCTGCTAGACGAGCCGCAAACGTATCCCCCTTGTTTCTTCCTCTATTGCTTCCACACTTTGCATCCAAAAGGTGACATAAGGCTGATAGTAGCTGTGATCGATATTTCTGTACGTGATTGCTTCCTTCTTTTTTGCGTATGAAACACTGTCAGGGCATCTCTAAAGGTTGCATGCTCCACCACTGCATCAAAATACTCCTTGTAAGGCATCATATATCCAAAATTAAATGTGTGAAGAGCTTTCAGCGCAAGTTTTTATATCATTGCATCAGCTTTCAGAGAATAATTCTTCCGCGTCAGAAACCCTTACGAGAAGTGTAGTTTCGGTTTTACCGTCTCCTGAGAGGCCGAATATTACTATCGGTACTAATGAAGGCCACATATTTACAGTTCGACAATTTCACCGAGTGAAGAAATTGAAGACGATGAAGTGGTGGCGGGATCCACAGAAAATGAGGATGTCAATACACGTGAAACTGACGCATTATCGAGTAAATTGATTTTATATCGCGGGTTGTTTCATACCGTGGCGATTTGTGCTGCTGGTGTCCTCACACCTTTTAGACATGATTACAAGGATGTTTATTATATTCATGACTGAAATATAAAGCTGAATCCTTTTCTTATGAGATATTTGTATGGGTAGGATTCTGCATGGAATTAGTTTGAAATCTCTTTCTGTTCATACTCAATTGCGGTAGAAGCGTCAGATGATAGTGCGGCATATGCGAGCACATACCTGAAGTCTTGCCAGGCTGTCATCCCGCTCTAGACGCTCGTGTCAGAGATCCCATAATACTTGTTGGTGATAGTATAGGTATCGTCTGAATCGTTCATGCCGGCACGAGGTTGTAGTATCCGATGGTGGATCGAAAACGATAGAATTGGAGCTGCTACTCTTAGTACATATATTTCATTTTCTGATCGTTCTGATTAAGATACATCAACCGATTTTTTCTGGCTTATAACATCGACTTGTAGTGACATAGTCTATGTTTTTTCCCTCGACGATAAAAATGTTTTTGGAAGGTACCTCTCGGGTCCTCGATTCACGACGATAATCATACATGCACATATGCTTATGCATTCATATGCCTGACTATGCAAGGGAGAATAAACAAAGTTCAATACGTCCCGAGAATCATTGGAGTGCTACTTGTGCGCTTGCTGATTGCTCCAACCATGGATGACAGAAGTGGCGCGTTTTTGTGGATGAACGCAGTCAAATAATGGTCGATGCTTTCACATGTTAGTTCCCAATATCTGCACCGTTTTCTTCCTTTACTCTCCTTTGTACCACCTTCTGAAACTGAATCTGCTCTCTGTGCTGATTATGGAAAGCGCCCATAAAAGTGTCGTAAATTTCCTATTGAGTCAAAGTACCTATCAGATTGATCACCGAAAGGTGAAGCATGTGGTTGCATTTCCAGTTGCGTGTAACTGATTGTCTTCTCGTCAACCGTGTGGTAATTCACAGCGCTTAAGAGGACAGATGCGCGTGATGCATTTATGGCTCTGTTGAAAGCGTTCAACGATTACCTGACTCCAGCCTCTATGCGCAGCCCAAATGTACAGACGCAATAAGGCAATCTGGAGTAGGACGACAAGTTAGTCGCAAAGAGTTTTGCATTCACGATTTTCGTGAGTCTAATACTCTTCTATCGATCTGCATGGAATCGGATTTCATCTTTTGCATAAAATCACATTTGCTCTTAGATCGGGGACCCAATTGCCCAAGCGCTCCAAAATTCGGTAGACAATTGGGTATGTACTTTTCCCTAGCAAGCTGTGCGAATGGCTCCAAAGGTCTACAGCCTTCCGTTTCTGTCGTGCTTTTCCAGAATCAGGTTAGACTTACGTTCGCTCAGCCTCCATCCACGGAGGTACCACTGAAGTGTATACATTCCCGACATTGCCATTCTACGCAAATCGTGGAATTTGGAGGAAGCCAATACACTCAGCATATTCGGTCGCATGATGGATTAGTTTAGGTTGATGAGGGCTCGGGATTGAGGAGTTCTTTCGACTTGCTTTTGCCTCATTTTGTAAGGAAAGAGTCGATTGTGAAGCGCACTTTGTTGCACACTAGGTGCGGTAACTCGAGCCATTCAGAGCTAGAGGAGGTCAAGTGACGCACACAGTAAAGGATGACGTGCTCACATGACGCGCTTTCATGAGCGCTCGTGGAGCCCAAAGCGTCAGGCATTGACGGTACGTTCGATAAGGATCGCAACGATTATGGAAACAGAAGACATTCATTTTAGTGTGATGACGTTCACAGTGAAAATGTGTGACGAATGTTTCGGGATAGTGTAGACTCTTTCGTCAAAAGGACACGATTTTCGGAAGGCGACTTTGTTAGCGTATCGAATTGCTGCTCAAATCGATCAACAACTAACTGAAGCAAACGGGCAGCAGCCGCTGGATGCTCCCTCGTGTACGCGTGCTTTTTGAATATTTACGAATTAACAGAGTGGCGGTAGCCATCGCAAAACGACACGTCAATGACGTTCATTCCGACTCAGATTCAAATGTAATCAGACTCAGTTACAAAAATGAAACTCTGACGCAGATTCAGATGAGGAGACTCAGCTCCATTATCAGAATCAGATAGATGGAGTCATATTCACATTATGTAAAAGGAAAATGCATCGCGTTGCGCACCTTTACTCGCGACAATTCGCTCGGTCTCTGTACACCCTTCCTTGAACTCATGACAAAATCTGTCGAGTCAAGGATGTTTTATGCGCTGGCAAGTGGATTCCTCCGAAGACCACGTAATAGTCTCGTTTTTACCACCTGATGGCAGCCGGCCTACGTGTCCTCGTCCATTGTGGTTGCAGTGCACCTTCCAGCCTTCTCGATGCCCAATCGTCGCTTTAGAAAGAAGCTCATTGATCCGTTTCCTCTGACTTCATCGCATGCTTTCTCCAGCCATTCTCACCTTCATACTCTCTTGGAACCCATTTAAGGCTCATTCACGATCAAACATGCCGGGCCAATGTACAACTATGCGTGCGTGAGCGTCCAGACCTTTCGAGAACGGATCCGAGATGTAAAGCAGTGCTTACCCAATGTCCATCCGGGAGGCAGTTTCACGGGAACCACACCAGGCCTATGCCGCAGTGTCTCTACGTGGCCCACATCTTACAAATCTATCAGCTCTGTTTGTGCGTACATACTTCCGGATGAAAAATGTGCGGACGATGCTGGCAAGCAGAAAAGAGGAAGAGTTGATTTTCTCAAGCTTCCAGATGGCTCTGGTGACTCGGTTGGTGTCAATTCTGGATATGTAGATTGGCTCGTTGATGGGGCCAAGATAGCAGATGCAATTTTTGCATTCTCGGGACCGACAAGATTGGTGATGTCTGTGTGAGAACGCAGAAAGAACTGTCACAAGTTGAGGAAAAAGCGGTTCTTTTCAAACTTGGAGCCACTTGTGACATTTGGACCTTCTGTCAACAGAACATTCAACTCAAACGTTGATTACTCGTGTGAGTTTTTAAATATGATTGAAAACAACATCTCCTTTTTCGATAGCAGCTTGATATTGAGCATTTTTGCTGTCGGGACGATTGGTTTCGATCACGCCATTCACCTTATCTTTTGAAAGCTCAAATGTCCCGCTCGAATGAATCGCGATACTAGGCATCCAAGAACGTCACGCTGATATCAAACGCGTTCGCCATTGTTTCGATCGTTACGCTTCGAGGAACTGAGAATATGTCAAGACGATACTCTCGAATGATAGCCGAGAATGGATGGATAAATAGTTACCCCGGAGGATGTGGGCGTGGAGCTCCACTATGTACATAGGTGTAGCATCTGAGTGATCCAGCAAGAGGAGAAACGACATATCCAATGCGCTGAAAACCTGTTTCTAGTTGCTATAATACCCATTCGAAACGTTTTCTAGATAAAAAGTGTAGTGAAGGACGGCGAAATTTCGTTAGAGTTCCCAATCCAACCGAGAATCTGTGATCCGGGGTTGCTCTTAAATCCTGAAACGCGTACCTTTCTTCAGTTCCACCCAATTCAGACAGAGGAGGCAAGTAACCACGCACAAAAAAGAGAAGCTGATTGTAACTCATCAGTTCAGTAGCTGTGTAAGTTGAAGAAGATTTTTGAAAGAGTACACATGCCTCCTTGAAGTCTCGGACCATCAAGGAGATAGCAGCCTTGATAGACTTTAATTCTGTTTCGTACATCCCAATCGCTCCTTCGTTAATCGATAAAGTCGCATGACAAATCTGCTCGTTTACCAATTGTAGGTCACTGGAAAAGGGTCTGATTCGGATAAGCGAGACGAGAATCTTCTGGTTGGTGCGTTGGTTGGTTGGTTGGTTGTGGCTTCTCGTTGGCCACTGTAAAAGCATAGAGAGTGACTTCTTTGTCTCCAACTGGACAACACATTTGAGCTTTGGCAAGTAGAGTCTCTAAAATCTCAAAGTCGCCCAACTTCTTGGTAGCATCCGCAATCTTTTCGGCCAGTTGGACAACTTCGTCTTTGCTTACTTTCTCCAGGGTTTTAAGAGTTACGAGTCGATTAGCCAATGGAGTTGACTGCATACATATTTGTAATATGGAGCCATATCTATCCAATATTATGATAAAAAGAATGGTTAGGAGTGCTTTTGTAAATACTCAAAGACTGGATTTGATATACTGCATCGATTTGTTTTGAAAGGTTGCGTACCTTTTGTCGAGTGTGCTCCGCGGGCTCTGATGATGTGATAAAAGGTAAGAAAAACTGTGCAATCTTCATAACAGGTAGCGATTCTAGAACCTCTTCGATCTCGTCTAATAAATTGCCTCCCGTCTGTTGCTTAAAGCTCTTTCAATGATCGTCAGATCCTGTCACTCCTGCCCTGATAAAAATCAATTTTAATAGAGAGGCTTCTATTTCGGTCAGTAAAGAGCGTGTTGTGTAGACTCAAATTGTAGCTTTAAGATCAGAAAAATACATTCATTCGACGCCGCTAACTGCACAGTAGCACATCAATCAAAATGGTATCGCATTGTACGCTGATCGCAAAAATGAGTCAAAAGTCGCTCAACCAGCGAGTTGGACCACTGCTTTGTCAAAAAACTCGACATTGAAGAGAAAAATGAAGGAATATTGTCAGAAAAAAACGATGCGTGACTCGAATGTCTCATCGAATCCGTTAAGAGACGAATCGACTGCTTAGCACAGCACAAAAGCGTGATTTCTATTCAGGAAAGTTAGAAACAGCATACATTGTCACTTAAGAGCGTGAAAAAAAAACATCTCCAGCGATCAAATTAAGGCTCAATAGACAGACCGTGTAGAATCACAACGTCACAAAAACGAAAAGAACAGAGGAAATGCATCACCGACTCTTTCTGAAAGAAGACACTCGCTTGTGAAAAACAAAGTCTTGCTGAGAAACGTGGAGATGTTTACAATGTGACAAGTGCAACGTCAAACGTTACAAGGTTTTCACGCAGATACACAACGAAGCCAAATTTATTCGATCGACAGAAAGGATATAAAGAGATAAGGTATATGGCTTGACTTGCTGATATCGAGAAGATGATTTCCTACTGCTCCGTGAATGCGGTTAAAGCTGCACAACAACAGAAAGGTTGTTTTGAGAATTCCAACGAAAACCCGAGGATTGGAAAATCTCAAGCACCACGTGATCGGGAAAGTAGCCGTAATTACTTAGAAGGAAGACCGCATTGGTAATTTAGAGCAACAACGAATAGTGTGGAGTAGAATTCGGTTCTTTCTGATCACGAGATACTGATGGTCAATTTGTAGCACCTGGAAATCACTCGAACGGTTGAAGAAGAGTGTAAACACCTGGAGGCTACGAAGAAGTTCAAGCATACAAAAGCCGAGCCATTTTTACAGGACCAAAATGAAGTTGGTAGAGTTCATGAGATCATAGGATAGCGTTATGGTCTTACCGCATGTATCCCATATATACCAGCAATCTGTCATCTAGATGTACCCAAAACGAGCCGGCTATCCCCGGTCAGCACGTTGGAAACGATGGAGTCTCAATAGCCCAGAACAAGTGCCTGAGACCCCAACTACCAGATCACATTTTGAATGAGGAGGATGTAGATGATCAGTTCCACATAGAGGTCACCCAGTTGGATAATGAGGAGGCTTATCGTTCCGGTTAAGTAAATCTTGTCAACATTCAAGATGATAATTTCCAATCTTTATTTCGATCGAGGAGAGCTGAGAAATTAATTCAAGTGAGGGATATACACAAGACCCGGATGCGTAAGCGAGTAAACGTGTGTGACATGTGTGGATCAGAGAAACGACAGCGAGCATGGCATGTATACCCTATAATAAGGATAGCCCTCGTGCGGCTTTATCTCCAATTAAAAAGCCTGGCGATCTCACTACTTTTCGACTCGTTTATTCGCTATTTGGTCACACAAATACACTGGAATTTTGTCAGATCATTAAAACTTGACGGCAAAAGTATCCACCCAACGCTTCGACTGATTCTGTCTTGCCCGTCCCAGCTGAACCATAAGGATTACATCCAAAACCCATGTTCATTCCGTGACTGAGGGTCAGAAAGTATTTGTCTGTAAGAGTGGGCACAAGTTTTGATGCGTTTCCATGATTTTCGTTTGTATAGTCGAACTCGGCATTGTTTATTGTGATAACACCTTTTTTATCAACATCTCTCGCGCTTTCTTGGCGGTTTGATAACGATGCTTTATTTCTTCTCAAACGGAGCTGCTTTTGTCAGCACGAATGGTTGATGGAATGGCAATTCTCCAGGATTAGTTAATCGCAGATGTTCAAATGATGCACAACATCAATAATCATGCTGTTTACTTTCAGCTGCAATTGCTATTCCGTTGTCAGGTCTAGACTCGACATGGGCCGTAATATATCCTGCAGCTGATCTTAGACATTCTTCATTGTTCCCGAAGTCACATCCTGCTCAACTTGCTTTTTTAATTTTATTGGCTTTTTAAAATATATTATTTTTTAAGTTCACAAAACTTGATCCGGTGGGTGACACGCATAACCTGATAAGGGTAGAGTTGGTACTCCAACGAATCTTTCTGTGTCATACATTCCAAAATCAGAAGCCGAGTGGTTCGACACATCTCAGCCGTAAACATCTGAAGCTACACCTCTATTGCCTCGGTGACTTTGACAGCTTGATTCAGTTTCACGTACTTGTTCGCAGAGCTGCACATTCCAATGATCTGATCTTGCTGAGGAGAGAAGTCGACATGATGTAAGACTTGAAAAAGTTTTCAAGATGGGATTGAATAACGGCAGGATTCTGCGACTAAACCAATATCTCGAGTAAATCCTCGTCTCCCAGAAAGAAGGTATCTTGGCATTCTTGAACGGTTGTCTTCTTAGAAATCAGATAGCGCTTTTTGGCATCTTTCAATCTGATCCATCATCATCGACAGTCTGTCAAAAGTTATGGAAATAGGCTGTAATCAACACCACTAATGAGCGTTGGGTCTTGTTCGATGAAGCTCATAATTGTGGTGAAATTGTCGTCAACACGTCGGAAGCGAGATTGCTTCGAAGATAGAGCACCTTTCGAGAAGATAGGCTCAAGAAAATTCATTGCCGCTGGATGATATTGAGCTGAGTAAGCGCTTGATCCAATAGCCATCTGTGTTTCGTACTGAGAGGCCTCTGGTTCAAAATTCATAAGAGTAGGGACTTTTTCAAAGAAGCAACAAGCGCCTGATTATCTCGCAGGGATAGCATGATTTTCTTCCAAACTTTGATAAGGAATATACTGCGATTGTCCTGATCATGTTTCAAAAGTAGTAATGTCGCCGTCTCTGTCCATGCACTCGATTCCCGCAAAGCATCGCGAATGGGGACTTGACCATAAACACGTGCATAACGGACTTGAATAAACTGGAGAAATGCTGGCTGCTACACAAAATTCAAGCTTATCCAAAAAGTGCTTGACTCCAAGTTACCGCTTGTCGACATCCCAAGGTAAATTTAGCTTACGGAACAACTTCATCCAGTGTTTTTCCTTGGATGGCTCTCCTCAACAAAACTTTAAAGCTGGCAGTGATCGTTTTTTTCCTGCGTGTAATCCATGATGTGCCAGTAAACTTCAGTCTACTTCACAATCTTGTCGTGATTGGTTCTGATGTTCTCGGCCCATTTCTGAGTGCAATCTTGTAGAGCTAATATGTTGACGCAAAATCAGAACCCGTCTTGAGCAGAAAAGCTCATATTTCTGTTGGAGATCTTTGTAAGCTTTCCATGTCATTTACAGAACTTCTATTTCATCATCCAAAGCTGTCAGACGTTCAAAGTGAGGCTCGGGAAGTTCAAAACATAGACCAATGCTAGAAGGAATTCTAGCTTGTTCTTTGAATGCTTCCAATTTGTCTTTTCAGTCTTCCATAACCATAAAAACATTTGTATCGAGCGCAGTATAATCACCCCATCACTCTTAAGCAATTTCTGATGGACGACCAGCCGTCCATCGTTGCTTAAATCAATCAATTTCCATGCCAAAACTCAACAATTGACTTTTGACTTCACCATTCAGATTTTTTCGCTGATCTTGAATCATCTCGATCTCGAAATTCTCCTGCCAAGTAGGAATCTGGAGAAAACGCTGTTCCAAACGTATCCTATTCAAGCGTAGCTCGCCGTTTGCAACGAGTATGAGACTTTGCTACCAAATGTTGACGCATGTGAGCTGGAACCTGATTTATGGCAGCAGCTCATTACTGAAATGGAAGGTTATTACTATAGCTAAATAAATCATATATTAGTGGAGCAGGATTCCAACTACAGTGTCTATCATTACACAACCCCTACCCAGATACGTATCAGTGAAATTAAATTATAAATTGGCTCTCATGGCAATTCTCTTCGACCACTGACGACAGATGCAACGATGAGAACTCAGATTGACAACAGTGACTACCAAATACGCTCATCGAAATAGAACACAAACTTTTGCAAAAACTACACAAAGACTCAGATGCACAAATTCGCCAGTACGTTTGGTAATTAAATCGAGCGTCGTTCTTCCAGTCATCATTAGTCGGATATGAAACCCCAGTATGGTCTAACTACTGTCGCGATGGAGCCAACCAGAATCCACATAAATTCAAGATAATACACACTCTGGGCCCGTATCCGTCATTTTCGTCTTTTCAGGCTATAGGAGCGTCGATGGCGGTAAACGTCAGACAACTCTTTAATGTGTAATGCAAAATAGAATGAAATATTTCTTGTTCGTTTATTTCATGCAATTTGCTGTTCAAGGCCAATGGTGATACATCAGATATAGGCAGACAGCGCACCTTGAGCAGCGATGTATTCCATGCCCCTTCATGTGATCACGTCTTTCGCAGTATTTGCATTCCGCGATAAACGTTTCCCTGTTCGCAACCTTTCTCTTTTCCAATATTTCACTGTGATGGTAATATTTCTCCTCATCAGATCTCTAATCTTTCTGGACTAAGAGCACAAATGCGCCTCTGCCTCGGTTCACGCCGGCTTAAAGTGAGAATTCTTATATAGAACCAAACATGAGAGCGCTAGTGACGACATATATCGCGGCACAAATGAAAGACGAATCATGTTTCAGTAAAACTTACCACGTCAATGTCTTCAAATGCTTGAGTCCGAGAGAAGTGAAAGTGGCGATCTATACATGGACCGCTGTTGCTGCTGTCGCGGTAGCGTTTACTTGCCCCACAGGTGCAGCACTCCAAGCCGCTTCGGACGCGCCATTAATCGCTTTCAGCTCCTTTAATTTTACACATAAACGCCACGTTTTAGGTTGCAGTATAAATCGTATTACTGGCGCGCGTCGCCATCATAAAAAACTTTTGATATGCCGCGTCGAATTATAAAATGCATCCTCTTTCCTCTGCTTTTGTATTTGGAAAGATTTAGAACGCTTTCACTTTCCCTAATCACTTGATGTACCATTGCACATCGCTATAGGGTTCGTGTAACTGAAATAAGGCCGTGACTGCATTAAAAATGCAGCAGATGAGGCGAGTCACCTTGAAGGAAATGTCACGATTGTTGCGAGTAAGACCATGTTACATGCGTCAAAGTCTCTGATAATTTTTTTATTGAAATGAACTTTCCTTTGATTCCATTCAGTGTGAGGTACAATCACTCAAATGGCAAAAATACGAAGCAAATCTGACAGATCTACGAGGCGACAAACAAGCGAATGAGACCGAATTCAAAGACACTACAGCTTCCTTCCCACCTGTTTTCAATTCACATGATAAATTTCAAACAAGCGTCTCAAACGTTCGTGCCCCTTCCTTCTGGGAGGAAAAGAAAGCCGTAAGCGATGTCAAAAAGACAAGAAACTAGATGCACTCGCTCGTCGAATGCCTAGTACATTCGGACTTTACTTGTTACGGGATTATCGGTAATGAGAAATTGACGCTTTGGGTATTTAATGTGAATGAGAAGCATTCTTTTCCGACCTTATAAACTCCTTTGACTCGAATCGGTTGATATTTTTACCTCGCAAAGAAATGAACGCTTACTGTGTTTATGTTAGAACAAGGATTCTGGAATTCTAATGACACAGCTGATATGATGAAATTGGACGTGAAGAAAAAATTGGAAGAAGCGCCTCGGAAGCTTTCCAAGCAACCGGGAAGAATGAATTCAGTCAGTTTATAGCTCTTTGCTCTGATCTGGGGAGGCTTTATACGCACTCCGCAGTCTTTTTGAATTTGATCGACGTCTGTGAACCATCTCTCTCAGATGAAGCCTCTTTTCGTTGTGTTCCATCAGTTGGATTCACTACTTTACTTGCCGCTACCAGATGAAGATATTCATTCTGAACAAGTGTGCATCTCACAGGCATCAACTTCATGTCTTCCATACACGGACCAAGTCTTGGAGTGAATACTAACGAGGAATCAATCATGACGATCCCATAATCATAAGGCATTTGATCCAGACTGATCTCGATGATCTGTTCGGCATCGTTAGGCCACCATGGGAATGAATAGCACGGAATTGCGTTGGAATGAGAGCAAACACGAATTTCGATATGCCTATTGAAGAAAAGTGACCAAGAGATAGATACGCGAATACAATCATTTGAGCCTGTCAAAAGGTCGTGTCTTTAAGATTCTGAGCAAAAGCCACGACTTCGGAGCACGTTTGAATCCGAATACGGACAACATACGTATCCGCATCGCGAGAAGATCCAGTTTTGATGCGTCCGATTTCCGACTTGCATTTCATTGCATGTTCTACACATAAGAATTGACAGCAGCTCTACCAGTTGAGCATCGCCCACCGTCAACCGGAAAGGGTCGGTCGCATATACAAAGATATCTTGAAATTTCTGAAAAAATCATCAATAGTAAGAGAGCTTTCTCGTGAGCCTGATACCCTCTCTGCGACAGAATCAATACTTTCTATATGCGGCGTGACCTGTGAGAATATATCTTTTCCTGATCACGGACATTGGTCTTAGCTAGGCTATGACGTGAGCCTTGATAGACGCAACGAGTTTGCTATATTCAACTTCTGAATACGATTGTATCACCCCTGGAGAGTAGAGTAGAGAGAGAACTCGTTCGTCTTCATTCACCGTGATGGAAAATTGCTCTGTGCCCTAGACCGTATTACCTTATAAGGTTTGTATGAGTATAAAGGCATTCACCTACCGATGAATCGGGCAAACGATGAAATGATTTCATTGTTGACATCCCATTTCCTTTTTCGAGATGCTGAACAAGATCATCGAGACATGCAACTTGTACGTGGTCTCTTAATAGGCAAATGATGCGATTGAAAGAGGCCATATACGCCACCCTTGAAAAGAGACCTTGAAACAAAGCAAATTCGAAACATTCGAAACAACCAGATTTTCTATCCCGTATACGATAAAAGTTGCCAGATCGACCGATAGCTAGTAGAGCTACAAAATGCATACTTCTGGGTCGTAAGGTGAGTAGCGATACAATTTGTTCCGGAAAAGTCCAGAAAACGCCAGACTAGAAATTTTGCTATCGAGGTCTTGCTTGATGCTGACATAACGAAGACATCTTTCTTGATCTCCTTGAAGGACCACGAATGCACTTCCTTTAGCCGAAAGATTGAACGACTTTTTAAACTTAAGTGGGATGAGGTCTCGAATCAGTGTTGCTTCTATCGTTTGACTGAGAAATGCTACCACGCGGGTTGCTCCAATTCCCTCCAAATTATCAAATATCATCGTGTGGTGTTATGAGCGCTCAGCAGTGGTAGCTGTATCGTGATCATCATGCTCGGCTCGACGTAGCTTGTACATACAACTTGCAAAATATCTTTCTCAAAAGGAACGACCAATAATTTCATGAGCCCAGCGTAAGTGAACAGAATCCGTAATAGAAGTGTTCTCAACCGAAATCCTAGTGCGTTTCATTAACCGCGACTGAGAGTAAGGTAGCAACGAGTTTTGTGAATCCAAATCAGGAAGATACGATTGGAGTGATAATGGCTGTAAGCCTCTGAAGTACATTGGGAGACTCACCATCCACACTTGCCCATTGCTGTCTATTAACTTGTACGTATCCAATGACAATGATTGAAGCTCCTTTACATCCACAATAAGGTATTTAGATCCGATGACACACTGAGATTTCGTGATGAAAATCTATTACAAGTTGCAATACATTACTATTGCGTACCATTACCACATTATTGAAAGTGGAATGCATCAGATGTGGTGCCCTTTGTACTATCAACGCATTCACAGGGAGAGAAGCGAACTGGAATTTCGCGGACAGTAGTAGGAACAATGGGTTGCATGCTCTTGCAGTACTTAACATCAAAGTGCTACGAACGCATTTGGAATTGAACGGTACCGTATCGACTTGTAGCGAGTTGAGCACCATGTACGGGCAGTAGCGTCGACTATTCTGTAAAATTCTAGTGATCACAATCTTCCGGCCTTCTCTACACCTAAAAGCACTAAGCTTTTTCGAGGTTGCAATGTTTTTTGTTACCTGTTAGGCAAGAAATGAGTTGCGTCATTCACATCTTGCGTTCAGATATGTAGAGAAGTGCAATAATACTTGCAACGGATATTATTTCCATGGAAGGATATCCACTTGGTCAAACACATCCCCGGTTCGAATCAAAACAAATTGCATCTGCATGCGCTGAGTTGTCACTGTAAACCGAAGGTATCCCCGATCTACTGTATGTGAAACGCTCCATTTGCCGATCGAAGATGAAAAGCCTTATTTTTCCAAACTGGCCTCAGCGGTACCAACGACTACATGCACTGCCCCTTGCTCCTCCTCATTGAGACACAGTCCACGTCGCACGCGGCAAGTTCGCTCGTATGAGTGCTGGTGACCAGTGATGACCAAATTCACTTTGTACTTGAAGATTAAGTCTTCTAGTTCCAGACGTAAATGGAACGACATAACCAGATCCTTAGCTTCAACACCTCGCGTTGTGTACATCATACGATGTGACGTGAGTACGATCCAGGGTGTTGCAATACGATTCACTTGTTCCAAATCCTTTTCAATCCACTTGTATTGCTCCGAATTACGACGCCAATCGTGCTCCGAAGACATCTGTACGATATGGATAGGTCCATATTCGAAAGAGTACCAGAATACTCCACGACCATTTTCAGGAGCATGAAAACGGTGATACAAAGGCACAGAGCATTCTCCCGATGAATCACTTTTGTAGTTACCCCAACTGGGTTGAAGATCCATTCCATCATCATACCCAACTGCTCCACTAGGATCGTGCGTCCTGCCTCCTCGGTTGTAATCATGGTCGTGGTTGCCAACGCTAGCCAAATACGGAACAGAGGTTGCAATGGGTTCGATCATTTGCATAAATTGATCCCACTGAAACCCACAACCAGTTGCATAACTGATGTCTCCTACATGCAAAAGGAAATTATTGCATCCCTGTCGAATATCGTCAAAGACACGCTTTTCTGTCAATTCCGCCGACTGATACAGAAATCCTCCCATATCGCCGTACGCAATGAACTTGAAGTTTTCAATCTCTCTTTCCGGTCTTGATATGAAAGAGCCGATTCTACTACAGCCAATTACATCATTCCCAAACTGGTAATAGCAACGCGCACTTGAATGTATGTAAGACTTTATCGCTTTGTGCATAAACCTGGATTTCGAAATCGCCACTAGGCCACAATAGTGGCTGGACGGTGGCACAAATCCTTTGCTTCGTATGTCGTCCATGTACCACTAGCATAACGATCCAAAGCTTCACGAGATAGTCCATATCGCAGCATTGGCTCGGTAGCATTCGAATCCGAATGAAAGATGACCACCATCTCGTTCCATAGCAAAGTGAACGACAAGTGGTCCTGTTTCGGTGTGTTGAACGATTCTTTCATCTTCACAACTACTTTATCAGTCATGTGGTACCCAAATTGAAACAGGGAGAAATGATGATATCGACAACATAATCGCATCTCAACACAATCTGACGATAGAACACGATAGTGTTGTGATATGAATATCGGACAACATAAACCTTGAAAAAGAAAATCTCCATCGTTTTGTTTTGGTCCACAAGTGATTGAAATAACGTCTAGCAAACTCCAAGAAAAGTTTCTGTTCCATTGAACCTTGAGGTCCTCGCCATCACGTGATTGGGACGGAGTCACTCGGAGTCCTAGTTTCAGTGCCATTGTTTGTGACGACGAAACGACTCGAAAATTTGACTCGAACACATCATTGGCTGAGAGTAACTGCCATTGTGCTGCGATTGCAATAAACACACATCGCATTCCCCCTGTATATATATGTAAAGATAATGTTAACGTGATGTATTTCACATCTATTTTGTGACAGATGTTCACAGACGTACAGTACCTTACAAAATCGCTCTGGCTGCGATGAAACCTTGCTTTTAAGATAGATATGGGACAAACGACTTTCGCTACTCGTATCGTTAGTACAATACCATATAATGTCTACTCATATAGTCCCAATCAACGTGACTTCTCAAGCATGGCAATCATCATGTGCAGGTTGTATTCGCTTTGAAAGCTGTATAGGGACATTTTCTATTGATATGAGTTGCGCGTTATCATGTGGCTGTAATAAATCTCAACAATTATGCGCAAAGTATAGCATGTCTGTTTTGTGAACGTCACCATGTCCGACGCTGATAGATACCATACAGAGACAAAGTATTTTCTCAGCCGTACAAAACGTCCAGCAGCATGCACTCAATAGATCACTTCAAACGTCACAGCTCGACAGCACAACTACGTTGATGATGCTATCTCGGTGCATGAAAGTATCCACGATTGTACTCTTCCGCGACTGGCAATCGCTGCGTACCACTGTTAGAAACGTGTTGTGTGCGATGCCGCCGATCTTGGTTACTTGTAAAGTGGGCATCAGGTTGCAAAGTTGATGGCGTCAAGTGAGAGCTCTTGGCATTTTGCGATTCCGGTTCACAAGGTTTCAAGGACAATTTGTCTAGTTGCTGCGGTGTGTTCTCTTTGAAATACTCGTCCACTGTTCCCATTGTCTCACCATTTCGTTTCGCTTGCTTCTGTAGCTTGTACGTTTTGTAAAAGGTGTAAAGCGATCGCACGGTTAGCATGAAATGTACAACTATATTCAATCCGACAATTGCCAGAGACACTCCGTGCTGTAGTTCAGTTGGAAATCCATCGAGCCAGCAGCACTGATGAGGAAGAATGTCAATACCAAAGCAGCGATTTTCATTATTGTCACAAAGCTAATGGTTGTTTGTACGAAACGGGAATGATGTGGCGAGCAAATCTCCAGGTACACGAAAAGCAACACGTGAGCTGACAATAAAATGCCAACTTGTACAGCATAACTGATTCCAACAAATTCAGTTACGCATCCGGCAAGTAATACGAGCATCATCTTGGGGGCGAAGAAATAGCGATCTTTGAATTTATACTCGCCGTACAGTGCTCCATATCGCATGCACACAGTATCTCCAAATGCGTCGAAAAACCCACATCTTTGATCGGCTCCTCATTCTGTTTCACGATATAGTATCCACAAAATATGATACCGATAGCCAAGAATACTAGCGACAAAATCGCCGCGTACAGGTTGATATCTGTAAGCTCATCCATTTCAAAAGATCGATAAATTCCATACGTCGCAGTCAGACCAATCGTGTATTGCGATAAAGTCAGAATCAATATTTCGAGACCTATCATTTTGTCGTAAAAAAGAGTCAAGATTTTTTCCGTGACACAAAGATCCCTGCAATCAAGTAGGCCAATCCGAAAAGACCCAATATGCCAAACAAAATACATTCGACTCTAGCGAGGGTTGCAAGAAATAGCATGTCTTCATCGATTCCGACATATCGAGAGTACACTGCAACACCAGATATAGATGATCTATCAGAATCATCTAGTCGCCGGTGTGAGTCACTATGTTTTGCCTTCCAGAATGGAAGCATAAACATGAATGATGACATCTGGACAGCCATATGAGTTTGGCCGTTGAGAATTCAGATATGTTGAGACAATTCAAGGCAGCAATAAATTGACAAAATTTGATGCTGACTACCGCATCAATCCCACTACTCCCTCCAACAAATGTAGCACCACTGGATGAACTTATTGCTGCTAAGCCAACACTCCCAATCGTAACGGAGGTAACAGTGTGGGCCAAGGGTGTAACAACGGCTGCTTTGTATTACGTACAATAGCGATTTTACTTAACTCGTATGTGACAGCTGTAGGCTGTCCAATGGGAAGACATGATAGGAACTTGAAATGAGTTTGGTTGGATCAGATAATAAGTATAATGCCAGGTATCAGCGATTAATTTGTACGCTTCTATCTCAAATTCTAGAGTTCATTTATCAACGGATGTAGTGACTCCCGTAGTCGAAAATCAGTTCTCTCCTCGCCTTAAAGCTCTCCAATCTAAAAAAAGGTCCTAGATCTCCACCACTGAAAATCTGGACGAAATAAAGACAGGCCGCTGTCCTGCTCTTTACCCAGGTTGCTATTCTGGTGCTTTTGTCTTAGGGAGGGCCGGGTTCATGAGAGGCTCACGGGCTTGGGCCGGGATACCTCGACCAGCTAGTTGAATCGCTACAACAGAGTACAATCTGAAAGCACACCGTTTCGAGGTTGAAGCGCCTAAGATATACATGTTCTTTCCATTTCCCAAGCTCTGGGCGTCATAAAGCACTTTGATGCAGACTCGCTTGTGTAATGCATATATCTATATTTCATGCATCAATACATATACTTATAACACCTGCAAGGTGCAACTTGTAATAAGGTAGGTCGATGCCTTAAGCTTATCACATTTGGCAGAGCACTCGTTATAAATTGAACAATTCCCAATCAGTGACTAATAAAATGAGTTCAGAATTTAAGAGATATTGTGGCAATCACTGAGCCATAAGTCAACAAAGCTGTTATAATTACAGGCCAGAACCTCCATGACCTCTACGATATTTTTGAAAGAAGTTTTGTAGCTCGATCGTTGCTTTACGTTTACCAACAGATGTATCACCTAAGACATCACAATCGTAACTGTCTCGATTTCGGTAGTCGTGACGTACCTCTTCAAGCTCCAGTTGATCAATTAAACGTGTCTCGAATTCAGACACTATGTCATCTTCATCTCGAGTGTGTGACCTATCAGTTCCCGTAACTGATGTATTTCGGATTGATTTACTCGATTTCTCCCTGCAAAATGCGCTATGTAAAAGTTCAAGTTAGGCTAGGTGTCAGTGTACACTGATATCTGACAACCGGTCGCTAGGTTGCCGATGTGACACTGCAAATTGTCAAGACAGTCGGGTAACATGCGTTTTTTTGTACTCAGTCGTGAGCAAAGACTGCTTTTGTATTTATGCTTTTGGATACAATTTCGTGAAATTACAAAGTTTTGCTTTTCACCGGAAATAGCTCGCACCTTGATGCATCTTGCTCCTAATCCCTCCCATTTGCCTGGCACGATTTCCTTCGACACGATTTATCAAACATTTCCCATAGAAGAGAATGCTTCTTTAAACTCGTGCGCGAAATACTCAAAAATCCATTCGTTCAAAATCATTGTACTCTGATATACTAACTTGATGTCTTCAAAAGATTGCTTGATGAAGAATGCACCTTGATCAGTACCGTAGATATACCAGGTTTCTTCATACTCCAAGTTGGTAGCGCGTTATTGTCTTGTAAACAACGGTCACCTATAATTGAGATTGGTTGCACGAAGAAGCCATTGCCCAGTTACAGCATTCGTTTGATCACTTGAATAGTTATGTCTTTGCGTGGACGAGATCAACAGGTTATGTGAACCTTGTTTTGTGCAACGCAAGAGTCGGCTGCAAACCGTTTGAGCATTTGTGTTTCCAGATCGATACAGATTCGGATGGTGACTCTCACCGCCCGGCCGAGTTGAGTTTGATATGTCATTTCTGAAGCCGTCGGTCAGCTTGCATTGTGTTAAATTCATCTTATAAAGTAAGTAAAATATTTTCAATCGTTGGAGGGCAGAGGATACTTTTGCATCTTTTGAGACTACAGACTGCCAATTTATCCAACAAGTCCACGCCTAGAGCCCGATTCTTTCTGCAATTCAGCGAGAACGGCTACTATTCTATCACTTGAACCAGTCGTGCATGCAAATTGGCTCGCGCAACGTTCTAACCAAACTTGATCGCTCGACTTGGAGACATGAAAATTTGGCATATCTAGACGATGCCAACGATATGGATTTGAGTACAACGCGGCAGCAAAGAAAGTCCGATTTTCTAACCGAATCGCAATTGACAAAGCTTTCATGTGTACGTTCAACCACAAAAAGCATGTCAGCCGATTCGTGTGTCTCTGTGTTCATGTTCACATAGACACCTCTTCGAGTCCAAAATTGTCAAGTTGGAGCATATATATGTCACTTCCGTGTGAATGCGATGTAGCATCCATCACACGGTACTTCAAGATATTAGTAGAATCAATTCCACCACACCAAAAAGATTAGAGCAATAGCCGACCGAATTCCAGATAAAATTCCATAGGGAATATGTATTCTTTATGTGCAGTGTCCAACATGTCATGTTTTGGCTTCTGTGGCTGTTAATATCTTCTGCAATTGTTGAAATCGCAGCTTTCAAAGTTGCAATTGATCTCTCTTTTGGGCTAAAAATAGGGATCCGCTAACGAACCATCACTTTTCGCTAACGACCCATCACCCCCATATTTCCAGCCATTCACAGACCTATCGCTCTCTTTCATCTTTTTTTGGCCGCTACTTTGTATCGTAGAGTTTTTCTTGTCAATGACTTGCAGTGTAAAGTGATGAGAACTATTTCTAGAGGCTGGCATAGCGGACAACAATGTTAAGTAGATGGTGTCTTTATAGATGCACACAAGGTGACTAGAAAATGGAGCAATAGCCATCTTCATCTGCGCGTTCTACAGCATGGACGATGGACCTACAAATCCAAGCTCTGCATGATCTTCAAATAGGGCTTGATAATCAATAGCGATACAGCAGACCAAATTTGCATCATTCGTCATTTCCTGCCTAGAATCAGAATCAGGGACTGACGACGCGAATATATCGCTACAAAAAAGCCCAGTGAACGCTTATAAATGAGAATGAAGGTTCTATTTTGACAGTAGGATAGTTTTCCTTGATAAAGTCGAACATGAAAAAACATAAAAGTAGCAGCGGCACTCAATTACGACGTGGAAGAACGCATTATGGTTGAATCGACGTTTGGAAGGACCCACAACAAGTCTTTGTATCATGCCACTAGCGAACTTTAAGGCGTATAGAATCATTTCATGGCTTGGTGCACTCATCCATTGCCAATCAAAAGCCGTCCAGCTAAAAATTCCACCGTAATTCATGGCAAGAGGTACTCAACCATCCAGAATGCAGTCTGTATGCGAATCGTTGCATAAACTGTGATGGCAAGATAGCATGTGGCAGTAACTACTATCACTGTATACGCCCACAACGCTGTCAAGTAACGACTAGCAGTAATTGCAAGTTGTGCGAAGTTTGTGAGAATCGAGCAAGCCAATACGATTCGCCAAGCGATTTCGATACACTCGTCTACAATTCGACGACTCATTTGATGGCCAAACACTTTTGCAGTTTTCAGCAACAAAAATGCACTCGTTCCTTTCCAGCAAAACTCTCTAATGAATCATAAGCCACGTGATGTAGAAATCCTCCAACGATAGCTGAAATTCCCAAAGCGAAAAAGTAAATAACATACCATCGCTGAGAGATTTTGAACGGAATAACGTCACGCATTGCATCGATGCTAACTCCATCAAAGCGTTCAAAGTCGAAACTTCCCAAGTACGTCGCAAAACCAAAGCATTGTAAGCCCAGCATATAGTCTGTTTTATAACACGCAGGTTGTGCATCCCATTCCTCTCCAGTCGCGTCACGGTACGCCAATGAGCTCCAACTCTCTAACTCTGCAAGTGCTTTCCGACATACTTCCGTTACAGAGCGCTTTCGAGTCGCGCAATACGCTAATGGTTCTGTCCATCAGCTTCAATTTAGCTTCACGTACATGTGTTTATGTGCCTTGAAGAAACAATTTAAAGCTCACTCCACACGTTGATTTCAAAATAGGAGGGAGGATAAAAATGGAGGTCTGTGATCAGCTGGAAATATGGGGGTGATGGGTCGTTAGCGGATCCCTTACTATATTATAAAGCAGTCAGATAACTCACTTACTTTAAATCTACCCTAATCAGAAATAATACCGTAATAAATAGCAGTGTAATAACTCACTTACTTTAAACCTAGTAGAAAACTAGAAAGAATCAATATTATTACTATAATAAAATAACAGTCTGATAACTCACTTACATTAAATATAATAGAGAATTAAAAATAATGAGAAATGTTACCGTAATAAAAGCGGTCTAATAACTCACTAAGCGCATTATAATACTGCATATAGAGAAAATCTGTGTACTTTTTCTTTATTTTTCAAATCTAGCAGGAATCTAGAAAAACGCAATACTGTTTCAATTATGGAAAGTTGACTGGTATGAAATTCGTTAACAGCTGGTAATTGTTACTTTCTATTACAGAACTCAGTGAGTCACAACATTTCTGTCATTCCAAAACTTGCCGGGTGCATGATAGTCCCAGACAGTAGACGTACTGATTTGGCGCTCTGGGTACACATTCTCGCGAAAGGTATTGTGATATTTTCATGTGGCTTTGGTTTCTAATTCTTATATGTTACCTGTAGGTGCAATATCGTGAGTTACAGTGCACATGTGGCACCTAGGATGGAGGAAGAGACGCATGGGCTCTCCGAAATCCTTTGGTGCAGATCATGTCGCATTGGTGTCGCACTTGGGGTGGAGGAAGAGACGCAGGAGCTCACCGAAATCCTTTGGTGCGACACGCATCAGCCTGCTATGAATGGGCGCTAGGATCAAAGCAATTATCGGTGAGTATTATGTACATATTTTTTTTATCTCACGTCTTTTTTTATTAGGTCCCCATCTTCGCAATGCTGTCCCGAGCACGCAGCAATGCCATGCGCAAGATGTCCGTGCGACCAAGGGAAGCGCTATTTAGTTAAATTTGTGTTCTTTCTTATATATTATAATAAAATACACTGCATCAGATCATATCCTTCTAATTTTAAACAAACCCTTGAAGCGTTATCTTTTTGAATACTGTTTTTCCTTTTCTAATATTTGTATAAATAAATAATATCAGAAAGTATGTCAGTTAATTTTTACATTATAAACCTACAGCAGAAGACGTACAAGTTGATGAGGATGTTACAGCAGATAAATTCATGTCATATATAATGGTAAGAGCTTTCCAAACCTTCGCGCGACATTTTTTGTGGTTATTACATTAGAGTTCTCCTTGACGTGAAAAGGGAAGGTAAGGTGGATCGTGAACACGCTTTACTAGGACGAATATTATTTGCAGGGCGACATAAAAGCGTACACTTCCTCAGTCTACATGAAGATAATAGTTTCAAAGGCTAATAAACAAAGAAATTAGGTTTTGCGGGTTTCGAATGATTATATAAATTCATTTCTTTAAAACACAAAATGGCGGCGCAATTGGAGAAGCCAAGGATTCCTCAATGTCTATAGTGAGGGTAAGTGGCTGGTCATAGTTGCAGGTGTCTATAATTACTAGAATTAAGTAACCTGACTGCACTGGTTGCGAAGCCTATTTTAAAAAACAAATATTTCTATGAGAGATGAAAATGCGTCTAATTTCTGTTATTTGAATATGCTAATCTGTGAATATATTAATCAGTTGCACGTTAGGTTGTCATTGTAAATGCTGCCATAACAAGCAACGCGATCCATCAATGAATCTACATAGAGTCACAATTAACCCTGCTGCTGAAATGTTGGTATAGAACAATGTAAAATGTATTCCTATGGTAGAGAAAAGAATACCATGCCTGCGCTTCAGATCTGATATTCGGACATGTATTGACGGGAAGCAATTTGGCCACAGGAAGATGACTGACGGAGAAGAAATTAACGTTGAGCTAAACTCCCAAATATCTTCTCAGCTAAATGTATCGCCGGGACTGCAGACAACAACGTCAAGAAGCGTTGCAAGCAAGTCATCTTGGATCTATGACCCAGAAAGAATTATCATCTACGATAAGCTGGAACAAGCAAGATTTCACCTGCATCACATTCCCCAAACGCTACAAATTGCACCGACGCGATGATAATATTTATCTTTGCTCGAACAAAAGAAAGAATGGTACAATTTGTGGAAATCAGAGACACATAGTTGATTGTAGAAAAGATAACCTTCAAGTCATTTTCCATTACATCAGCCTGTATACGAGAAAAAACGCGAGAGAGGACATGATACTCGACAAGGCTACAGAAAGATGGCAATTTGGATGCGGATGCAGTGACGGTGGCTTTCTGCAAATAGTTTTGTTAATGGTATGTGCACACTTGGAGGAGGGCTACTCCTAACGTATATTACCGATCGAGCTGTGAGCACACTCGTGGCAGCAGAGATCGCAAAAGCGGAGAATATAACTGAAATATAATGGCATTTCACGTCAGCGCATTGATCGATACTTTGTTGTACAATTCCCACTTGAGTGTTTGATCCAACTAATTTCAATTGTACTGAAAAGTCACTACAAGTTGAAGATCAAAGAAGCCCTCGCAACGCATCCTAAAAGGTTCGGATACACACATACGCCGAGCGACAAGTTTATGAAGTAAATTCGAATAAAGAAGCAGCGTAGTATGTGTTATCGTTTGCAAAGCTCAAACAAACTGCAGAAATTCAAGGAAAGGAGGGAAAGATGGCCCTCAGTCGAAATCAACCGGAGTTACAAAATTGGATGATGCGAATTACGCTGGAACAGACATAAAGATAATTATACTTTGATTCTAATGGAAGGATACTCGGAACAACTGACGATTGAGGGTCTGGTCGTCGTTAGAAGAGATTGCTACGTTCAGGTCCCCTGCAAAGAAAGCTTCCCTAAAGGTTTGTGAAGCTAGCCACTCTCAACAATTAAGGTACACAAACCATCGCAAAGAATCTTAGGCTGAAATATATGCTCAAGTGTACCAGTCAAAAAGTCACTACGCTATGGGCATTTGATGATTATGGCTGATCAAGTTCACAATGGAAGTCACATTGCGATCAATTCATTAAATCATTTCTGGCCATCGTTACTTAAAATTTAGGCTTTATGCACGAATTTATCACTCCAATTGTCAACTGCGCAAACGAAAGAATGGACAGGTTGTTTTACACGTAACCAGCGTATGAATCATGTAGGTTGGCCACCAAAATGGTCAAGGATGTAGGATTAAGTATTCTAAAGGTCTCGGGCATTCACAACAGAAGAAGCGAGATCATATTTTCCCGATTTACCGACGCCTCCAATGGATATCAGCTATAAAAATGAAGAAGTTGGCGACTCGATTAAGATGGCATTTTTCAAAAAGCGAGTCGAAGAGCGAAAAAATTGGTTGCGATGATTCGCAACTGACACTAATGCAAATCATACCACTAATGGCATGCCCTACTTAGATTACGTCTACCTTGAAAGTATATTAACTATTCACCCAAAGGTTTTCGTTGTAGATTTGTGAACAAAGAAGTCATCTTGTTCTCTAGGTCCGATACTATGCAATCTATTCCTTTCCTAATGGACGGATTCAAACCATCAGAACGCAGAGTACTCTTTTGTTCGCTTAAATGCAACCGCAAGGTACGTAGGATTAATTGCATAAGGTCTATGCTGTACTGGGCACACTTGAGCAGAGACAAGCGATTCGAAGAGAAGACGATAGACATGAAGGTCGTGGTGGTTTTGGAGGTGGCATTGGTGGTGGTCATGATGGGGGTCATGGTGGTGGACGACCGTTTCTTACAGATTTGCATCACTATAGTGATGCAAATCTGTAAGAAACGATCATCAATATAGCTCAAGACTGCTCAGGGATTGATCATGCGAACCCATTCTCTCCAAATGGACAAGGCGGTACTCGGATCGTTGCTAGGAATGATGCAGCTAGCACTCGTTACATTTATTCTTAATTGGAGTTAATTGCGTACAAGATCCTTGATCCTAGAATGATTTTTTACTGAGCATCATTGATGAAGACGGGCAATTCATCGACCAGAATGGTATGCTTCGGTGATTCCGATGGTGCAGGTGGATGGAAGTGAGGGTATCGGAACATGCCGGTCGACATCTACCCTAAATTATAATTCTCTGGATCCCATCGAGGTTAACAACAGATTGTATGTCGAAATTTTTGTCAGCAAACAGCTGTAGAATCTCTGGTGGAAACAGTTGCAATTTTCAACCAGCGATTAGAAAGTAGTCATGGTAGAGAGAAAGTAACAGTTTGAATATGGATGCTGCAATAGTAGCAAAAAGAAGAAAAAGGACAACCAAAAGATGCTGAGAAACACCTGACCAGGACGCAAAACATCGTATAATTTATCAACTGCGTCATTGAACATGGTACCTCGAATTTCTCCACCTTTTGAATCTAGCAAATCAATACTGAATAATTTTTAAAAGTGAACCGGACGTTGATTGGCTTTTAACAGCTCCTAAGGCCACTTTATTAGTCCAATTAAGTCCATTGAAGCTGGTGATTTGTTCAAATGGACGCTGATTGGCTCATAAAGGGCTACAAAGGCCTCTTCATTGGCCGGGTTGAGTCTATCAAGCTGTTGATTAGATTTATACGGACGCTGATTGGCTCATAACCGTCTACAAAGGCCTCTTCATTGGTCGAATTAAGTCTATCCGCTACTGACGCAACATGAGAATCAAAATTTCATCCATTTGCATTTTGTCTGGTACAACATCGCTCCCGTCGCGAGAATGCTCTATACATAATGCGAAAAACAATTCAAATAGATATATTCCTTTAAGCGAACTCCGTGTCGAATATACAATGAGGTTAGCAGGTACAGTGAACGCATGCTATCTCTCTTATACGATCGATACTCATAGTGTCTTGAACCAGCGCTTGTTCGGCAACGGAACGAAAGGAAACGACACTGTGCTGCATAGTGTCTCGCCTTTTAATCTTTGCGGAGAATCGTCTAATCGATACATTCAGACGTTTGTGACGCTATTGTCGACGTACGGATGTCTTTGAGAGCAATGCCGTTTTCAGTTCGATTGAGACGAAATGTGTGAATTTGGTCGCAGGGAATACGAGTGAAAATGTGTATTTTTCCAAACGGAAAGGCTCTTTGTCGTATCGTTTCATTAGCAGACTCCAACGTTTATGGAGGCGCAAGTACTATTCTATCGAGCAAAGAGATCGGAGCATCTTTCGTACGTCGAGATTGCCATCGAAGGATTTGCTTTCGCCATTAAATCAAGTCGAACGAGTCAAGTGAGAGGTTGAAAAGCTCAAGATACCCGAAAGGACTCGATCGTTGAGGAGCATGTATCGGTTGCTGGGTGGGTATCTCAGCCATCGATGCTTCAGATGAATGCGACGTAGATGTACACCTTCACAAGTCGAGAATGAGACTGAATGGAGACGCAGTACACCGGTCTCAAATTCGGGCCGCAGACCGCGAGAAGCAACGTCATCATGACCACATTCGACCATGGTACACACCTCCACAACATTTGATTTCGCAAGCGTGCATCCAATTCAAAACAGAGCCATTGCACGCCGCAATCGATTGTAAAACCTGCAAAATGGTTTCTCAGATGGCATTCGAATAGTGGCAAAAAAATGACTCGAGACGCCTCTACTACAACGAACCAGTCCACCGCTTTGGATAGTGTCCTATTCGCCTCCAATGATCCATCGCGTGCAGTAGTGGACGAACATTCCAACTGAACGCATTCCAAAGGAAGTGGTCATTCTCACGATCGCTACTCAGAAGCAATCCGGTGCTACTCGCTCAGCACATGAAGATCAATCGTTCCAAAGACGTTGCCACATCAATTGGACTACAGAACTTCGCCAAAATGCGTTTGCCCCATGGATACTTGGACGCTACATGCACATCCAAATCGCAATTTTCGATCATGTTGTGTGGAGGCTTTACGCACGTTACGACTGCAATCATTACATTCGATACGAGACGATTGAGATCGATTGTATCCAATGCTGAGTCTCCTACTTCCGTCACAAGTGCCCATACGTACTCGCAAACATATTCCATCGACACGGAGCCTTCCGCTTGAGCGGAATAGAGATACGTCATCAACGTCGGTTACAGCATTGGATCCAAACCCTTTGGTTCCTGAGCATTGGCTTGATTCGATCGATTCCCTCTCCATTGTCGTTTTGATGTAGCAACCAGTAGACGATCTGCAAGTCTGTAGCAGCAAGTACGACCTTGGTCTTGGAGAACCATGATCGGATCGAGTGTGTTGAGGAGACTTGCGATTCGATGACATCCAAAAACACAATTCGTCACGGCGAAACGCAGTCTTCATCGAAGGACGCAGACGTTCTGTCCGGTATGGAATGACGCACAGGAACGCTCCACAAAATGAATGGTGATGGCGTCGCGTAGGAGTTGTTCAAAGAAAGACGGAGATCAATCCTCCCAAAGCGATAGCAATGTTCTCGAAAGCACACACAAAAGAGCAGTAAATGCGTTCCTCCTCTCACCCAAACAAACGCCAGACATCCTTCCCATTCAAATTGCACCATGACACTCGTTTCAAAAGGCTTTAAAAGAGTCAAAGTATCGCTTGTACTTTAGTGAAGCGCTCTGAAAAAGATTTCATCGACTACAATGCATTGAAAAGCGGCTGAAATGAGAGCAACGGCAAGCATCCGTCCATCTGTATCCAATTTGCCAGTGAGTCAGAGTGCGCACGCATCGTCTGATGTTTCCAACATGAAAGCGGTGGAAGAGCGACACAAATGAATAAAACATTTGGTTCATTTGGCTTTCTGCTTTGAAGAATCGATCGATTCGGTGTCGCACCATTTCAATGCGTTCTCGAAGCAGTCGCAACATACGCTCTCGAGAAGAATGGACGCATTTCTGACAAAGAAAAAGCAGAGCTCCATTCATGCACTGGCGGAAGCTCCACGACGCAAATTGGCGATTGTATAGTTCGTTTCCACGCGTTTGCAATAACAGACACCACATCCAAATCGGTCAAAGGCGAAGTTGGATGTTCTACTGCGATGAGATACTAAGCAGCCACAAGATGTTGATGAATGAAAAGATCGCTTTTGGATGTAAATTACGAACGAAAGCGTGGACGATTGTGCTTTGTTTAGACGGAATGGAAGACACCGAATGTCTTCGACAGGTAGCAGGTCGGATACTTCGCAGACGCAACGATCAAACCACTGAACTGCGTCTTTTCCCAACTTGTATGCGTCACTTACAGTGGAAGTAAAGGCCCAAGCACGTTGCGGTTCCTTACAGCCAAAAGAAAAGCAAGAGATGCAACGCTGTCTCCAAGGAGCTACATCAACGACTGCGAGCGATCGACACGGAACCTCAGAATACCACTTGAAATTTGATCGATTTCGCACCACAAACAGAGTTTTCACAAGTCCATGGAGAACGTCTGTGGTATCGTTGTCTACAGAAAAGCACATTTCGCACGCAAAGAGCTCACAAAGTGTCGACTTACCACAGAAATCGATACGCCGGAAAGATGAAATATCGTATCATTCTCACTCAAAAAGTCTGAAATTCGAGCGATGAAGGCTCCTTCGAATTGATCGATACGCTCTCTGACGACCCAATTCTCGACGTATATCGGAAGCAGATAGAAAATCGGAAGCAGTGTTCACAATTTGAAAACAGAGTAAAGAGCTTCTTACCTCTTTCATCACATTCCTTCCAACCGTTTCCAATGAACCGAAAGGAGGCTGTAGCATCTCAAGTGGCTGACGCACGTCCATTCGATACCAAATGGCTTTCCAAAATCCTGGTGCTCGCACGCTACCGCCAATTTGTTGACAGTATGGTGATCGACAAAGCCATCGTTGGAACCAATGCATCTTGAGGTCTTTTTCCGCATGCATAGAAGCAATCATTGTGAGTACGATCGGAGCAGGAGATTGCGTGAACGGAAGTAGCAAGAGAGAACATGTGCTTTGATACACACGCACATGGACGTTGGGACTCGAATGAATCCATTCCTCAGGTACGCGATGCAACATGCGTTCCAAAATGCGAATGGCTGGGATCAAAGTCTGCGCTTTCGGTTGCTTCGCCACGAAATCGGAATCGTTCAATTGGAAGGTCTGACGCTCGATAGCGTTTCTCAGCGAGTTGACCAAAAAGAAGAACACGTCCATGAGAAGAAAGTCATTTTGCATCCGCTCGATAATGGCGAACAGCACGTCGTAGGAACGACCTCGTTCTCTCTCCAAACGCCGTGGTGGATGAGCGCTTCACATATTGGCTCCTTGTGAATGATCCAAACGATAGACAGCTACGAGTGAATTCGAGCGTATTCAGCGCCTGCCTTTGCGATGGAGGCCGTTCTATTTCTTTTTTTTTCAATTCGGTATCCATCGATGAATGCCATTAGCACCGAATGTGCCACCAGTAGCGTATCGGCAATCCAACGTTGTGCAACTTCTTACAACGAAAAGAGATCCTTTTCCTCCATTTTCATTGCTTCGGTTGTTCGTTCTTCTGCGGCATATTTTAGTGTACCAGTGTTCTGTTTTAAAGTTGCGATTGGATTCAGTCGACTTTGATGATCCTCGATTTGTGTACTTGAAATAAGACTTTAGGTTTGAATTTTCCAGTTCTTGTTCGAGAAGTTTTCGATTTGAGTTTCCGGTTTCCGTGATATAAGTCATATTATTCGAAAGCTTTCCGCTTTTTTGATACTCCGAGTGAAGAAAATCAAGAGTTGAGTGTGCTTTTGACTGAACTCCTTTGATCGCTGAAAGGACTTCTTCTTATAGTTTTTTATTTCGTAAGAAAGGTTTTGGAGGTGTTCAGAACTCTTTATATACAGTTTACAGGCGAAATGGTAAATTTCGACATGTTCGAGAAAAGAGTAGTCGATGTACATGGGGCGGTCGCAGCCTTCTTCTGCTCTTTGGTGCCTGGTAGGCCTCCAATGTTATCATAAAGCCAAATGTGGAATTGTCGAGCAGACTGCTGCGTAATTCGTAGAAAAAACGCCATAAGCTGGAATGAGTTGGCGAACGCGGAGGAAAAGGTGGAGGCATCGTGTGTTGACCTAGAAAAATGTGGCATAAGGGGTCACACTATCTAAAATAATAGAAAATTTGCAGTCATCAGAAGTCACAGAGTGCATACCTCGTAATCAATCAAAGTTAGCATTTTGGATCAGTAAACTGTAAAAGCTGCAAGTGTTGCACTCACCTACCATTGTAATTGATAAAATACACTGTATACTGTATAAATTACTCTTTTTCCACCGAATTGTTGAAAAAGGCAGTTTGATCAGTAAAAGAACATCATTAGATTATCACATAATCCACTTTTACGTGAATAAATTACATAACTGACTCTTCTACATCATCAATAAAGTTGGGAAGGAGTACATATGAGACATTCTGACGAAGTGAACGATTTTTTAAAGCCCCGAATTCGTCTCCTAGAAGGTCTCAGTGATCCCATTCGAAGGCGACCATCGTACGTATACGACCTCGATTGGATTCCTTCCCGGAATGATGACATCAAGTTGGTAGATACTCATCATGTGAGGTAAAAAGAGGCTCGGAATGTACCTGTTTGGTTTCATACTTTGTACAACGGAACTTGATCGCTGTGTCCGAGCGCATCGGCTTTGTGAGAGGAACGTTACTTGCGTCCATCAGCTCATCGGGGTACGCATTTGCGATTTGTAATGCCAAAGCTTTGACTCACTTTCTCTTTCTCCATATGACATACGATTACGCAGTGAGCGAGGAGTTTATCACAAAGCATTCCAAAGAGGCCATCGCTTCGAACTTCAAAGAACTCGTCTGAACACGTTGGGAATTTACAATGTAAATTGTTCATGGCTCATATGGTGAAAATTGGGTTGTATAGAATTGTTTCGGGGACACCAGACGACAGCACTTGCTATGTAAAGTACCGCTACGCGACCATGCCGACACGATCTGGACCAGCGTCAAATTTACACGATACCGCAATGTACGGTCTTGGGCTTTTGAAAGGCTTGACACTCACTACAAAGGGCCTTTGCTGTTTTAGTGGGATGAAGTCCAACCATCGGGCAAACAACATAAAGCTGTGTATGATGCCAATCTGGAAGTCGGAAAAACAAATCTTGTCATCGCACAGGCGCCATTGGTATCAGGTATGAGACAGCTTTACAGAATCAGATTCCGATCTTTCATATTTCGTGGCTTCATGACTCCATCCAAGCAAATCGTACGTATTTGTAATGTTCCTTCCTTGTCTGATGTATGTGTAGGTATGCTCTTGATGTCCGCGTATGCGTTGGAAAAAGTTTACAAGCCAAGCCAACTGTACAGCAAACTCGATCAACCCCGCGACTGAATTTTTGAAATGTGTACTTGTTCGGATCATGGAATCGAGAGTGGATGATTACTTGGAGCTATTCGATGTTTGCACGTTCCACTTGGTTGGATTCATGACCGAGAAAAGAGTCTTGTTGCTGCAATTGATACGCATCGGAATGGGAACGGTGCATTACGATTGGGATCCTGAACGTGTTTTGCATCTATTGTGATTCCCACACTTGAGCATCTTGACAAGAGCATGATGCACCAATTAAAGTCGTTACAAACGGGCTGCCCTACGTTGAATTGCGTCTCTGCAGAGTGGGTGATCGAATCATTGCTTCGAAATTCAATAAAGCTGGAACAAGACTTTTCTTGCACGCTAGCTGGACCAAACGATACTCCAGCAACCTATCCATCCTTTCCTGCACTCGCTTATGGTGTCGTCCAGGGTACGAATAAAAGTCTTGAGATAGATGTAAAGCCACTATTCAAACCGGAATCCGAATTGTTGTCTTTGTGTGTAGATACCAGTCAATCACAAATCCCAAAATTTATTCATCGATAGGAAGAGATCCCGGTGTCCAAGCATTCGCAATCAATCATCGGTATGCGTCGAGTCGATCATTTCTTCAGTTTGAGTTTGTCACACACATTTTTATCTGTAAGGAAGCGTCAATATCGTCAGCAATCGTGCAAGAACTGGAGTCTAGTGTTGATGCGTATCACAGCAAGTCATGTACAGAGCTCGACTCCACTTTATTTCCGACATTTGGCATTGTTGGTGCTTGTTGGAACGGAACCTGTTTTCACGTCGATGTCATGAGCTCTTTCTCCATGATTTTAACTCAAATGAAACTTTAAGAGCGTCCTTCCGATCCATTATAGCGGCATCACATCCATTAGATTGCTACAAAAAAGTATCTTCCACCGTCTTCGTCCACGTCGGCGTGGATCGTGTGGTCATCCTACAACTCTTGGAGCTTATGGGTGCAACATTTCACCAGAGAATTGATCAGATGCAATACCCATCTTATTTTATTGAATCTTTTTGCAATGGAATACGACAAAGCCAAAGAATGGAATATTTCAATCGTGAATGCCCAATGGATCATGCAAAGTGTATATCTGCAGCGTCCTGTGGATACAGCTTTGCCAGCTTTTTCAAGTCTTGGACGATCAAAGCTCTCAATATCCCGCTTTTCAAACGCCTCCCTTAGAGAACAAATTCAATGCTTTAGGTCAGGATTGAGACATACAACTGCTTGTGGCGCAGATTCCAAATACAGCGACGGCGCATGGACCTATCCTCTGTTCCAAATGGCCTATACCAAAGCGTTTCATGTATTTGAGTTAATATTCTGGCGCCATGGTTTTCAACGCTTTCGATTTCTGTTTGCGAGAAATTCAAATCCTTTGTAATTTCTTTGTGCATTTGTTTTTCTGTAATCATCAAAACGGCATCGTGGATCGAATTTTGTGCCCTTTTTACTCGCATAATTCTGATTTTTACGTGCTTCCTTCGATTTGACTCTTTCGGACGGGAGCGCGATTCCGCGCCGTTTAAATTAGATTTGCTGGAAGAGTGACACATTCTGCGTTAAACCCCTTTTCTTTTTTTGATCGCAGCCAAATCTTTCAGATCTTGTCAATCTAGCTCATCGTGGTCACTTGGGATCGCATCCAACGACGTCACCACAGTCACGACACTCGGAAAGTGATATTTTGAGTGTGACTCCTCGAATTGGACGACCTACGGCGCGCTTATCAGCGAGTTGCACGTTAAAACGGTATCATTTTGGTTACCGCACACCTTCCTTGAAATGCGCACCTGATTGATTCGTTTCTATGAAATCAGAGCAGAATGAAGGTCAGCTCGAACAAACAGAAAAAACCTTGTAAATGTAAAAACCTCTTTGCGCCGCGCCAATTGCTATTTTTCATCTTTGTATTCCTGCATATTCAGCCCGAGACGATTTTGTCTTTGCTTTCGCTTGTGGAAACCCAAAAGACAGACCCGACAGTTAATTTTAGCGATTGTATGTATGGTAATATGATGAGGAAGGTGTACACACGCTCTGTTCTCAGCATCAAATGTCACAACGAGTTTACTTGTTCCTTTGCCTTTTGCCTTTACCTGCCGGCTTCAATTCAATAACGCGGTTTATGGCTGTTAAAGTTCAGTATCAGTACAACACGGAGCAAAAACTGTACAAGTTTGCAAAATTAGCGCTACTGAGGGGAGTTAATTTATTCAATAGCACTGGACAGATTTTTTAACCGCTTTCGCAATGACTCTTCTTCACAGACATGTTCCTCCCGCAACTGCAACAGAAGGTTAAGATCAAGCGCTTACTCTTTATATATATCGAACATTTCTCTTAAACCATCAGAGCTTCGAGTTGATCGTGTGCTGCCTCTAGCAAATGCTTTGACTGGGACCAAAAAGAACTTTCACATTCCGCCAAGCATCGCAAACAGCTGCTTATCGTCCAAAACGTGCATGGTATGAGCCGTACCCTTAAAAGCCGCTGTGTCGATGGGAATCCCGAGTCGCTTAAGATCAATTTACAGCTGCAGTAGTCAGACATTCGAGTCATCCATGACGTAACGCTAGCATTGTTCCGTCCTCCACCGTGCGCCATTACCTTTGTCTTCTTCTTGTTTGTGATATCGGAAGCTTTACTGAACATGTCTTGATCATTGGCGAGTAGGACAGACCCCGACAGACACAGTTTGTACTTGTAGGGTCGAGTGCTCCGAGAATGCCAATTGTCTACATAGCTTCTTGTCGTACTTGCCAAGGAGATGCGGCCCATTGCTGAAGTAGAGCAAGAGCTTTTACTAGAATAGTTGAAAAGGCCAAATGTTGACGGACTCCACAGTCTGAGCTGCCTACAAGAGCAGCGAGAGTCTCAAGTGCAATTTGATGCCTATTGACAACTCCCTCATCCTGTAATGTGTAGACCACGATCGGAAATTGAAAGGCCGTAAACGATTCTAGTTGGCGTTGAGCTACAGCAGCCAATTGTACAACCGCAACAAGTACCGCACTAGCCAGCGATGTTTGATGACTCCCGTGAAGAATATTTGGAATGATAATCTGCAGTATCGGCAGAAGGTACGGGTCCACTAGATCCTGCTTCGTTCGAATAAGCTGAACGAAAAGACAAGTGCTTTGCCCCCGTAAATCGAAATCTTTGGGAGGTACGGGAGCATATCTCAAATCCTTGAGTAGCTGTATAAGTATTCTCCGAAGGAAAGGAATCAAAAATGCCGGATTCAAACAAGCCAATCGATTCAAAAGTTTCATTGTATGCTCTCGCGTTACTGCTTGTTTATCATTGGGGATCTTTAGCAATATATCCAATGTTGCTCCTGACGTCGAAACTGGCTTTCAGAAAGGAGACGAGCACAGATCGACGGACATTGACCTCGATGTCGGCGAAGCCTACTTGAAGAAATCGAGTCTGAATAGCATCCATGACAGGACTACTAGGTCCCGTTTGGAGATATATGACCAGCCAAAACATTTCTCGTGAGCAGCCCTATTTTAAAGCTTTCACTCAGCAGAGAATAGGAGAAGCTTGGTGCACGTGAGGACGGCTTGTTGACATATACGCGGATCAGGGCTCTGGAATTACAGCGCCGGTGAACGTGAAGTGACTAAAATTGCCATAATAGTCGAAACAAATGACTGTTTTGAGCGACAGAACGAGGTGAAAATGTGACTGTGGTGACCAAAAACCAGGAGATATTCCTTCGTACAGAGAATCTCATCACGTTCCGAGTAAGTCTCCTTTAAACACAGTCGTACTGGCGGGCAAATTTCTTGAGCTTTGACTTCTTTGATCCTCTATATTTATCGCGAATCCATTGTCATCGAGTTGAAAAGCTGATCCTTATTTGCTCAGAACCGAAAACTAAGACATAATGGAGCTGTTTTTTCTGGTCGCTCGGATTGGAAAATGGTGCTTACGATCGATCCATTACCGGTTCGAGAGTACCGCTATCCCAAAACCTGGCGGAAACCTGGCGTGATTCGACGGTGGTCTCAGTCGCTGAGGAATCAAAGCGGGAGAATCAGTTAAAGCCGTTGTCTTTGTGCACTCACTTAACTCATATCATTCATTTCCGAAAAATTGAAGTCCCCACAGACTGACTGAAATCTCATTCAAAGTCGTCGTTTTTTTTCCTTGTTCCATAAAAACGCACTGGGGACATTTGCAACGATATTTGTGAGCTCACTTACCAATATATCGGACAGCTAATCCGTCAGCATGATCTCCATCAGATCGTGTATCTAAGGTGTCAATTCTTCTCCAAGAGATTGGGCCAAATTGGCGACACAATCCGAAGTTTCGATGCAAATAGCTTGTTTTTCGTTCTTTATCGTGTCTTTCGATTATATCACATCATTCGCCTAACCCTTCCCTTAACCCAGTACCACCGTCTTTCCCGTTACCTACGTTCCCAACAGTGATCTTCACCGTCGGCTTTTCCCTTGGATCTTCTCGTGCACCATCTTCAAGGGACAATTTCTCGGCCTTTCCTTCTTAGGAAGAATTCAACCAAGCCTTTCCTTCTTTATAATTTTTTACATGCTGGCTTACCGATCAGCTTTCTAATTATAGTGCGGGGCGCAAGATCAGCGTACCAACACGAATATGGAAATTCCTGCAATAGTGGAAATAAAGAGGACGGGAAGAAACGATTCAGCCAACTTTCGCATGCGCGTGAACGATGCCGCAATTCTTTTCGTCATCATTGACCATTCCTCTGCATAGAGGCCGAGTCACTGAGAAAGGATTTAGAAATAGAGTAGCTGGCCATCACAAGGTTCCGCGCGTCAAGTGCAGAAGATAAATAGTATTAATGTTGTAGAAAAACAACTTGACACTTCTCTCTCGCATTTATGATTTCATTTCATTAGAAATTTGTACATAGCCAGCAAAATGTTGGAAGTGTCCGAGACACATTTCCGTTTGTAAGATCTACAAGTCACACCCAATGGCGATAAACATTCTTGTCGAAGAGTTTGGGTCCAAGACTCCCATACTCTCTTTTGTCCATCGTGCACCATAGCCAGGGACTGTGCTCCCTCTATTTTCGGTCGAGTCACATTTTAAGAGAAGAGACTCTCTTAAACTAATTTGATGATAATTACAGGTAAATATGGGCACATATCAGTCTTCCCCGACCGCTAAGGCCAGTTGGCCGAGTGCAAAGAAAGAAATACCACGCTCGGAAAAGCTCACAATGCTATCACCATAACAATTGACGTTGATAGTTTCGCTAAATCTTGCAAGATGTGGTTTCGGGGAGGTCCCAAGTCCATAGTTACAAGGTATTTCCATTCTAAAAGTGTTTGCTGCTTGCCTGAGGGAAGATGAAGACGGAACAGTTGAGCATGTTTCAGTCTGTTCTAATAAGTGGAGCACCGTGTCTTCCAAGTAATGACGCACAAAGGCTTCGGGACAGAGGGATTCTAGCTAAGGGAGTAGTAAGCACACTATGCGATTGATATGTTTTTATTCTTGCATCTCTATAGAGTAAGACAGTCTCACAAACCTGGTGAAATCGTGAAATCATGAGTCGACACATGTTTTTGAGCATTTCAGAGATGACAAGAAGGGAGCCATGTGCTGCTTCCCATGACATGATAGGCAAGAGGCCGGAATTTTAGAACGAGTTTCATGTGCGTGGAGTGAAGTGCTGTGATGTGAAGCTGATTCAGAGCCGGACGAGGTGATACCACGCTTCAAGCCGGATCTACCTTCCGCGCTTGACTCTGAGATCGTTTTGGTTAAAAGTTGGAGCATGCAGCATTACCTTCTCGAAAATTAGCACGTTCCGTTGCATGCTACTCGCCCAATCCTGGAAATAATTTAACATAAACGTTGCAGCACCATTGAATACGGAGGTGAGTTTGTCGTAAAGCAGTCAGCTCCAAACACGCACTAAGCGGTCACCTACCTGCCTCTTTTATTTCAGTACGAAGATCGCGAATGCGTGCCTAAATTGACTGGAAAAACATCATCAAATTAGTATGAAAGAGCGTCGAAGCAACTCGTGCCGAATCCTTCAGTACAAAACTTGCTGCCAGTCTTCTTTGACTGAAAATTGGTTCCTGAAGATCTCCTTGTAGCCATTCGGAAGTTTTTCTTACTCCAAAATCAACACACGCTACGATCTAACTTCCACTGATTCCGTTTCCATTTTTCGTAATGACCGAAGCCAGTCGTCCTAATACTTTTGCTGTAACAAAAAATGCTTGCTGTGTCTTTGGAACAACCGATTGTGCGATGAACTGGTGAAGGTAATTGGCAAAGCAGATGGTATGATCTTCTGTCGCGATTTCAATCAGTAAGTTGATCGCGTCAAGGCCGCCAAGTTGCTCGTGTTCGTATGGAGATTGCAGGAGTTCAAATAACTGAGGAGTAACGTGTGCGAGCAGTTTTGTGTATGTTTCGGAGGTTAGTTGTCGGCTTTTCGGATAATGTCCCTTTCGATTTCAGCACAATCTGTGACAGAAACAGAGACACGTGCAGTGCCACAACGGCTTCCGACACTGGAGATCAATTCATTCACATCCATGCCGTCATGAAATCGTCCAAAAAGGGACGTGTCTCATCGAGCCAGGCGTCTCACTGGTACAGCTGAAAAACTGACTACTGTTTGTATCGGGTCCACTGTTTGCCGTATTCAAAGTTTCATGTCCAGCATGTGGTAATGCCAAGTTTTCGTCCAGAAATCGACCTATCTATATAGATACGCCAGTTGACCTATCGCCGCGGAGGATACCACCGTCCTGAATCATGATATAGTCACATGAAATCAGGACAATGGATCAAACTGCGTTAGGTGGCATACATGAAGACAGGTACAATAGGATGGAAGGTGATAGCTTTGAACTGTAAAGCTTTCCTTTGTCTCTTACTGTCGACTTCTTCAATGCATAATGCTCTGAAATTCTCGATTGTTTTTCTGCTGTACGTTACCGTTAAGACCAAGCACGACTCGACCGATATAATCATTGTTTATGGCGATGTCGAAAAAGGATTTGTCGGTAACAGTTGGCTATATTATAATACATATCAACAGTATAGTAAGATATAATCCACGGAAGGAGTCACATTGAATTTAAAATCATCATCTGGCAACCCAACGCCTTCCGCACGCCTTTTTTCCAAGTTGGAAAGGAGTCCCATAGTACCCAAGCATCTCTCCACTTGCGAACAAAAGATACAGGCTAGCTACTTTTTTCGCAACCTGTGAATGCGCTTCCCACGTCCTTTGTTGAAACGCGATATTGACATACGTTGTATGGACCGATCCGGATAGGCAATATATAACACATATTATCATAAGATTCTTCTTAATCACTGAATGAGTTAAACTTGTCTTTCCGCGATAAATCGAAACTTATTCCATGTGACAAAGTATTGCAAGACCATCGCGTCATGCTTGTATAATCGTCATTCACTGAACAAAAATCATCACCCTTGGCAAACATTCTATGTATTGCTGTCGTACAATCATCACACTTAAACCTGCCGAGACCAGTACAAAACCTGAATTAATCTCATAGATTGCACAATACATAGCACAATAGACGCTAATCTTTGCTACACTAATACTCTCAAGCTCCTGCAATCAAGTTCCAACCACATGCAGCCATTGCGAAAGGATCTATAACAAGAAATGATGAAAAAATACGTCCTACATTTTCCTAGTTTAAATCTCACCACAATCATTCTGCTCATTCCAATAGTGCACCCTTTCTTTGCACAAAGAGTAAACAATGGGCAACGCGGTCGCGCGCTCTCAACACGCAAGCCCTTACGACTCTGGCTCACAATACCGCACCTTTCTGATAGACTACTCCTATTCCAATCCCAACATCGTATTCAACGCATCCTTGCCGATAGCAAATTCTTCAAAACCATTTGATGTGAATGTGACGACGGAGTGATGGTGGTGATCAAATTGTGCTGTCAATATGATCTTCAAGATACACTCACTTCCGTTCACATAAATACGCCTTGTGTCATCTGTTTTGATCCTGCTGGAAGCCGTTCCCAATCCTATTCCATACGCAAACTACCATTTCTCGAGTAAACATCATGTCCCCTTCCTCGTGCGTCAGTATTTCGCAATGAGTTTATACGATCGAGTTTTCTGACGTCCATTCTCAAGCAAAATTGGGAAAATTGGATACCTTTTCAATTGTTAAAAGCAGTAGAGCAATGTCATCGGGAAGGTGTGTGTCATGGCGACGTAAAATTGGAATCTGATGATTGTCACGTGGAATTGGCTCTTTCTTACGGAATTCGCGCCTTTCAAACCGCCTTATATCACGGAAGACGATCCATCTGAGTATCATTACTATTACTGTCCGATTGGTGGAAGCGGAAGGAGCTGTAATGTGGCGCCAGAGCGATTTTCTAGTCCAAATTTGGAAGGATTTGTGAACGCAATGCGATTGGAAGATATGGGAAGGAAACAGACCGAAACTGATAAAGACCCATCACCCGCAGTTCTGTCGCCTGGAAGCGTTCTGGGTGGAATGTACATCATTTCGCCGTCTGAAGCATCGACTACTACTGGGAATGCAAATGAGAATTCTAGAGCATCCAGGGGAGGAACGGTTTATGAATGGATGGATATTTTCTCGGCTGGTTGTGCTATTGCTAAACTATTTAAGGGAGGAAACCTCTATCTGATCGTCCTGCATTTTTGAAATATCCTCGAACAGGAGGTACGAGCTTCTGGGTCGCTACACTGATTGAAGATTCAATTTTGGAGAATTTACTACTCGATATGCTGCAATTAGATCCAAATGCTCGGAAATTGGGCTCATAGTATCTCACAGACAGTTTTGCGTCTGGTCCCGTTTCTTTTGGAAGTGCTAAAAGATTCCGTGGCTTCTATACTAGCATTAGCGCTCTGCACTTTCACCTTCATCCTGGATTTGATCGCAACAGTGCCATTATCCGATGCTTCGGTCTTCCTGCAATACATTCTCGACACCATGTATCGGTTTCCAATCGATTCAGATGAATCCGTTCGTGTCACTTTTACAAAATATCTTCCTCGGCTCGCGTCTACAGCACGAAGGTTGCTAGAGCTCACGCATGCGATCAAGCCCAATTCATCCACAGCGTTATCAAATTTTGCTGGTCAAAGCAGCAGTCTTCATGGCTCATCGTCGTATAATCATACTGGGAGATTCATATTGCGCAAAGTGGAAACCCCGGCGTCGACTGCATCTTGTGAATTGATCAATCGCGACAATGACAGTATTTTCATTGGATCGCGACATGGAAATTCTGTTTTGTACAAGTCCATCGTCAGACTATGATTTCGAGGAAAACAATTCTTGTCGCTGTTGTTCTAAGTAATGACCCATCAGTCGAAACTATAATATCACAAGAATTGACTGGGGGTGCAGTTCCCAGCACAAATTGATTTTCGTATGCTTCAATGAAAGAGGACGACCACAGTCTTCATTTAAAAACGGTCTATTATATTCCAGTTATTGGACAAATCAAATCGATGGATCTTGGGGCACAATCGAATTCGAACTCGAACGAACAACACGAAGAACTGTTAGTGAGCCGAGGAAGTTCCAAAGATGGCTCGATTTCTTCAATGAACGATGGACTGAGACCAATTGTCAGTACAGCCGCCAAATTGAGTGGTTGTCGTGTTTTGTGGACTGTCATCGTCATGAACTCTGATTTTCATGATTATGGAGCCAGGAGTCGCAAGAATTCATATCTCATTTTAAGTGTGGCACAGCGCAGAATGATACTTCGTGCTGGTGAAGAGATGGGGCCTGTAGAGGATGATATTGGCTTTTATACTTGTGGTCTGAACTTGTGTGCGACGAATTTATTCTTCCAAAGGCGAATCGTTCAGGTGTTTAAGCAGGGAGTACGAGTCATGCACCCAAGCACAGATTTCAGCATCGAAGACTAAACGAAGTGATAAGGGCACATAAACTCTGTGCAACTTGCTTGCCATAAAAGTACAAGCCGATTATATTGGCAAGCAAATTACTTATCTGCTCATGACTGAATACGCCTGTAAGTAGGTTATAATACCTTCCACTTTTCAAATGCTCATATGAAGTAGTAAAGTGCGTCAGCATACGAACTTTTCTCTGACGAGTAGTCGCTGATACCCACAGGCATGTGATCATAGCATTTGCCAATCACTACGTGGATAACTTCATCGGATGTAATGTGCATACCACGACTGCTTTTACGATAGAGCGATCGTCATTTTGATAGCTGTGCATACGGAAAACTTACGCATCGTCGTGATCTTAAATTTGCTGGGTAATTCCTCCATTACATAGCTTATCAAATGAACGGGACCATGGTCGTGTAGTAAAGCCCGACGATATTAAAAAAAGTTGATTGTCGTACAAAAGAAAACTTCACAATATTGACGGGTGAACGCCGACGCGATACCGGAACGGCATGCACGTCAGATCGTGAGAAAAAATTTGACCGCTAAATGTTGACGTGCTGTAACTGCTATAACGCTAAGACGTACTAGTGTTAAGTTGTACCAAGTGGCATATCGTCACAAGTCCTCCTTGGGACTTCTGAGAGAATTTATACATCGATTCATGATGACGCCACTAAAGAGATCACAGTGTTCTTCATTTTTGTCTAATCAGTGGCCGTACCGAAATCAATCCCGTAAGGGATTAATCAGCATGCCTACTCGGAAATCGTTTATACCACGAGCGACATCAGAGGGTAAAACTACCAATATAGTCAACTCGACTTCAGTGGCTGGTGAGAAGACCAGAACGACGAATCGGTTTATGAAGAAAGTTTGGTACCCCGTCCAAGAAATCGTTTAATGATGGAGGTTGCGGTTAGACTACTGACATACATTGAAAGCTTACAAGTCTTGAAAGAGATGAGACTTACAAATGACAACAAGCTCTTTGATCTTTAATGTTCCTGGAACAAAATCAGCCTGGTCTTCTTTGCGTTGTTGCAAGCTATCTTAAGCCTGATCTCTAAGGTCAAAGCAAAATACTTCGTTTTTTCCTTGATCCTTTTTAAATTTCATTGTTGATCGCCATAAGTTCATTTAATCGTTTATTAGCTGACATTCCACCGCTTTGACGTCCATTTTGTACGGAGTGGCCAAAACTGTACCTTTAGCTACTTCGGAAAACATTCGAATATTCTCTGGATTTGTTCTTCTACCTAAGTATGCCTCCCGCTCATCTCTGCGGTTGACTCGAACATATCCGGCTGAAGATCGCAGACGTTGCTTTAACATTGCTCCAACAATTCACATACTTCTGTGCAACTTGCTGGTCTTAAGCCAGAAGTATACGGCCCAGTTAGGTCAATTCCTTAGGTGGAACCAGTGGCTGGAGGTGCAAGGTAGAATAAGGGACACTTGCGGACGAACGGAAGAGAGATAACGAAACCAGCATCAATACGAGTATTTTTCAGTACAATCATAATGGCCTATACCTTGGTCAACCGCTATTTTATCGAAGTAAGCGTTAATGGCTCAAGTTACAGTGAGCTTCTGGATACTCAGCAGAATAAGTTGTTCTTACAATCTCTTCGGATCTAATGTCACGATCAGCCACCACAACGCTAGCTTCACTTTACTCCACCAACAATTTGACTTTGATCATCAAAGACGTTACCTCAAACAAACAAGAAACCTATAACGAAGCAGCCTTGGCAAGGATTCGACAAGTCAACAATTGCAGCATATTTACCGTAATCATTGCTGTTGAGACTCCAGTGACATTCCTCCACCTAGAATATAAATGATATAAAATAATCCATCTCTCTGTACTCATTAGCATGCCGTATCGGGTCAACAGTATATGACCATCGATCTTCTGATCAATCAATAAAAATAGTTTTTTATCCCTGGTGGGATCTCATAGTGAAGGTATTTTCCCGCTTGCGATAGGTTACACAATATGGTGCACTGTAGTGAACGGATATGTGTCTGTAGCATCCGGTGAGCCTCTGGTGGTGCGAGAAAATAATATGTAGGAATCAAGAAATGTGTCTTGTAAGGTCCGTCTCACATGTCAAATTCACCAGAACAAGCACTCAGAGCTTTGTCTACGCTGCAGAGTTGATACTTCTTCTCTTGTGCGATATTTTGCTAATATAGAAATATCGTTGCCAACGGGATGCGACGAATGTCCTTCATTGCTCAGCAGAAGGCTGATCATGCATTATTGAAAGCAGATTTCTGGAGCTGATCTTGGTCCAAGACTATAAAATGGTACTTTTCAACTCCTTTATCACAGGCAGACGTCCGTGACTACACAAAACAGAAAGACGTAGGTGCCACACATCTAGTGGTATTTACGTTTGACTTGGCTTACCAGTCAGGAAAGCGCACATTTAGCTCCTCGACGATGCTCTACAATTAAACGGGGTGTCAAGATTGCTTTCGTCATACTCATTGAGCATTTCGGACAGTAATATCTATTGGATAGCAAAAATGATGCACAAGGAGTATATGAATGTAGTCGATGCTCCTTTGTTTGCCATTTATCATCTCAGGCTGCGACAGTCGTGCAACTTGCAGCACGCATTACGTTGTCACTCCCTCCATTTTACATAAACCATGCCAGTAGTCTCTCATGCAATCAGGTCAATCAAAGTTACACTTTTTCTACATGATATGACCGGACTCGATCGTCACCAATCAACAGCAACAATTTCTTAGCCCAAACAACCGGCTTTTTATGTGTGGGAAAACGGGGAAAAGGGCGGTCGCGCGCTTGATATACTGCAGATCAGGGATGCTCCATAGCAGTGAGAAAATTCAGCGACACATTTAGCTCCTTAGCGAGATTGCAGTAGCTCGAACTGGAATGCGGTACACGATGATACAGGTGACATTGAGTGGCTGGCACCATCCTTGTTTTCCAGAACGCTACGCGATGTATATCTATCGAGATCGATCAAAAAGCGGTAACCTTTTCAGCTTGCTCAAATAGACCTCTCGGACAGCCAAATCGATTATCGTTTCTCAAGGAAGAGATAGGTGCTTGCCGTCATGATGTAATAGCTACATGATATACAGTCAATGAGATATGAATAATCGCATTGTTGCACGGCGATGTTCCAATGCCAGCATAGACGACAACATACAGAATTGTTTTATAATGGGACTATACTGAGACGGAAGCGTTAGCTCGCCCTTTCAAATGTGCTTTCTATATCAACGAAATGGAAAGCGAACCGTTATATTTGGCCATCACTGTGCGAAAAGTACATCGAACTTAGGAGCCTTTATTGATTACGATATCGAGGCGGCTTCATAGATCCCAATCTGACGCTTCGACGTGATTGTCTAATGGACGTCAGACCATACTGATTAGCTATTCGAACAAAAGTGCAGTCAACAGAAATAGACGATCCTTCAAACGGCCAGCAGAGCGACAATGCATTATTCGACGATGGACACATGCTGTGCACGGTTCAATGCCAATGAAAAGTAGAAATTGTATATGCTTAAGGAATTGGAAGACTGTAGAACCAGTGGGGATTGGCGTTGTGCACTAAAATTGTGAGATACTTGTGAATACCGAAACATTACTTTGGATGAGATCATGTACGAGATATTGTTATCGAAATATGTGCACGAATGGGCAGTGGACGTAGTGTGCCTGGTATCCTGAGTGTTATAAATGTGGATAATGTGACTTTAATATGGCGTACTGTGGATTCTGTTGCTTAATTATATCTTGCACACTGTGCCCCAAAATGTGTCCTGGACTACATTCTCAATGTACGGAGTACGGATGGGGTTTCTATAAGTGAGGTGGCTTACTACACGACGATGGAAATCTACGGGACCTTACGAGATGCAAAATCTGCTAAATCGTTTTTTGAAGCAATAGAAGCAAGTGGCGAGTCTATAATTGAACGGAACCATCACATTGTGCTATGGCGATGCGCTTTTGCGGTATAGGAGGCCGTTCTGATAAGAAAGTTGGTATTGTTAAAGATGGAAGTCATGAGGCAGCACAATCCAGCTTACATAGCTGATAAAGATTCACCACAGCGGAATATCACACCGAATGAATTCATTTACACCGCCACTATCGATGCTCTAATTTATGAGTGATATTATTGAGACGCGAGCAGTCTATACTGCCAGATGATAGCCAAAGATCTCGTCCCTACACTCTTTGAATGCTCCGATGATGATTGCCATGAGCCGTATGCAAAAGCGAGAGCATGCGATGAAGTGAAGAAAACATAAAGCGTATGCCATATATGAAGGAAGAAGCGCTGAATCCACTCGAATGAGGCTGACAGAACTTATGTAGTCACTAGCCTCCATAGACGATGATGATTCACTGATTCAAGTGTTCGAACTACTCATGAAGAATTCTAGAAGCGGAACTGTTTATCTTCAGGCCCATGGTTCCGCTATTCGAGCACTTGGTCGTCTGGGAGAGACTCAATTGGCTACGGATCTTTTTGAAAGTTTCGTAGATTCTCACTTACAACGATAGTGACAAAGGGGGCAAAAAACTGCTACAAAATCTGGAAAGTCCTCATGTCAACTTCATCGTTCGCCGTCCATTTATTTCGCTTTTTTTTGGTGCTCTATCACATGACACACAACGAGATCCGTCCCTGTATCCCGGCGATCCTCAACGTGTATGGGATTTGATGATCCAGCACGTCCCGGTCATATTGTCTCCTACGAATGCTATATGAATGGGTGATTTTGCGAGCAGTAGAGACATGGAAACGTTCCAGCCAGCATCTGATTACGCTATCAGTCAATTTGTTTCCAATTCAAAGAATGCAGCAAATTTGGTTCAAAATAGTGACAGCACAGTACCACCTACACACCTGGATGGCAACCAGGGCTCATTCGAGGCTAGTTGAAGTGTATTAAGTCAAAAAGAAATGCTATTGACTGAGGTGGTCAGTCGTTTCTCAGAAGTTCGTGAAGATAGACCGAAAGAGATTTCGGAATGTTTACACTCAACGCGGAGTCCAGAACTTTGTCTAAACGATTGAACGATTCAATTATTCGTGCAGCTACCGACGCTTTTGGAAACTGCAATAAATGGGAAGACATGAAAGGGCTCGCAAAAACAGTCGATGACAATGTGCTGAAAGACGCAAATTCTTGCTTTCAATACGGGATCCTTGAAATCTATGACTGCCAAGGCTTGGGACTGCAGCATAGCTTGGATGATAAAAGTACATAGGCGTAATTTACAGCATCCTCTTCGTGGTATGCACTTGGAAGCCTTGGACTGTTTAATAGAGAATGTATCATCAGAGTGGTAAATCGCACAAGCATTGGTAGAAGCACTCCTGTGTAGTACTATTTTGACTATAGAGCTTTTAATTGGCATGTCGAATGCAATGCGGGTCTTCCTGACCGCACATCGTCTCGATAGCGTACTGAGCATATATAAGTGAACAAAGAAGCTCGCTGCAGAAGTTGGTCTTCCACCACGCTGTCAATGTACACTGCGAAAATGCAAGTGCACATGCGCCTTCATAAAGTAAATTTGGCGAGTACACAAAGAAAATATTTGTCTAGCAGAAATACTTTGTCACATATACTTGAAGCAGAGGTTGCATGTACGGAAATGCTGCAAGTGTATGGCAACCCAATCGACGAATTGACGAGTGAAGCCCTATATTTAGCGACGAGTCTGAAAGCATGTTTTGAATATTTTTTCTGCTTTCTATGAGCTCATGCAAACATATGACATCGAAATCGCTTTTTATGCTTTGACAGCCCCAATTTTGTAGCGCATTCACAGAAGAACTGTTTGGCAAGATTCTGGCGAGTCGTAATCAGCTTGTCGCAAATGCATCAAATACTGAATATTATGTTAAAGCCCGAAACTATTTTCTATATTCATTTTCTTAGCAATAGCAGATTTAGCAGATCGGATGCGAGCCACAAAAGACCAGTTTGCTGCCGTGAATGCCTGCACAACCTAAGATGTCGTCAATGTTTACTTGAAAACCTCCCAGCCTGAGCAATGCGTCAAAATTTATCGATGGCAGTGCTGACAAAGACTTAGTACGTCAAGTACTGTAATGTGTATGCAATTCACATGGTGGTGCATCCTTGACAACTGTTTTTGTGTACAAAAATCGGAGCAGTGCATGTGACCGAAGCCATACAACCACCAACACATATCGCTCAGGTTGCTCATTTTTCCATGGTTTTTAATGGCTAAACGAAACAATGGAATTGCTACAGATACATCATCCAAATTTATGTGCGAGGGATTCCTTGAATGAGCAAACATCCCAACGTTGGCAGCATCATCAAAAACGGAATTTCCTTTCACAAAAGATGTGATGGAAAAAATATTACGCATCTTTGAATAATCGAACCCAACGGAAACGTTTACACGATAGCGTTGCAAAGCTGTCAGCAACTTGGCATGTTCATTGAATGGGGTCGGGTGATCCTCAATGATGTACTTACTTAAGGTTTCACTAGACTGGTTCAGGATTACTTGCTGCTTCTTGTTCGGAACATGGAAAACCTTTCGCCACCTACCTCCCGTCCTGGTCGAGGCGTACGATATAATGGCATCGAATCATCCAATGTTGTAGGAGATTGTACAGAGGTTATTCGTCTAGTGCAATATTATCACAACGAGAGTATTACAATATCAACAGCAATGGCAGAGGCACTCCGAAGCTTACAGCCGTATCATTTGAGGAAAGCATCGCTTGAGCTCGAAAAGCGGCTGAATAGTCGAGGCTTTCTCAATGAGGAAATGCAATACGTCAAGGTAAAATTCATAGAGTTGTGATTAGTATCCACAACAATGCCATGACTCCTTTGAGATGCTGTCAACTTGCTTAGCAGTCATTCATTTGACATACGCGCTTATCGATTGCCTATAATATAAAGATCTCGATCAGCAGACGGACAAAATCCGATTTTGCCATTTTTATCATTAGCGATACTCCAGGCTATTGACATCCTTAGAAGGGGGGAATAATGAAAGGATACATCGTTCTTGATGTATTCAGTACGTATGATAGAGACCGGCTTATCTCGATCCGTAAATGTCCTGAGCGTATGTGGTCTCTGGGAGTGGTACTTTCCATGATATTATACGGGTAAGAGCTAATGGGATGTCTTGTGACTAAACAATGGAAACATAAACTCAAATACGTTAACTACAGCATGAAATATCCGGATATCTTTTCGTTTACGGAATGATCAAAGTATCTGATGTACAATACGGCATAATGATCACCTTTCTCATCTAAATTTTCAATCTCTAGCATAAGTTCGAAGAGTTTAAAGCATTTAGAGCATGTGAACATCGCGGTTTTATGGATTTAATACATGTGCAAATCGATGAATAAGACTCGATGCTGTTCGTACTAATACCTCTTTCTAAGAGAATTTTGAGAGTGCTCAACGTTCTAAACGAGTCAGTGAAGTTCTAACGGGTTATACGCTTGTTCGTTAGAGCTTCGAGAGTAAGCAGGACCAGTTTTACAATCATTTGTGCTGGTTACGGCACGCCTAAAGAGTAGTCCGGAACAGTATCATAAACATTTAAAAATCGGTATGAATAGGTGGCCAGGACATTTTATCATAGCCTTATGGAGTCGGAGCTTTGCTAAGAAGCTGCTGTTGGAGCTATGAAGGTTTAGAAGCCCAAATAGGCATCGACACTGATTTGAAGATCCAACCGATACATGAAACTCCATTTTTTCAGCTGTTGAAGATGTCAGATTCAGAAGCATCCGCTCAAGTTGCAGCGAAAGGAGCATATAAAGCAGATCAAATCAAAGGCGCAACGGCGGAAGAAGTGATGTGACTCCACATGATTGCGCTGACGGCACAGACGAGCGAAATCGTCTTTTCTGCATGTCTGGATTAAAATTATTGCACATTGATCTCCAAGCCGAAAGATCAGAAGCAATCGATAAACTTGGGGAAGTTTCGCGAATGGAAAGTTCGCGAGTTGAGTATTCATCAGAAACCGGTAGCGTCGAGATCTACCGCAGCCATATCGATACAATTAAACGCGAAGATGGCTGGTTCCTAATGGAATCACTCTCACGAAGCTGCGGTCGATACTGCGATCCTCTACGTCTCATGAAACTCGTGTATCCGTCTGGCTGTATGTGCCAAAAAGTTAAAATGGAAGAGGATGTTCCCGTAGTCGTGGTAATGAGGAAGTATGCAGCGTTAAAGCATTGAATTGAGATCTGCAATTCAATTCGTGTCGCTTAGCAGTTTTATTTAAATTTTTATCAAAAAGAGGCGATCTGAGAATTGAAAAACTATAGAGAGTCTCCCTTGCGATTGATCGACAAGGAAATGAAGAATGAAGACTCGACCCAGCTCCGGAACTATTACCGTCCAAGCGATAGTTCGAGCAGAAAACGGAGCAGCGAGCAAGATGGTTTACTTTCTTGTAAAGCATTGCATGAACGCTATCGATAGCAATTCAAACATAATATTCAACATCGGCTGGCACGAAATAATGGATGGCAAATCATTAATTTTACACTATAGGATTCCTCGAGTTTTTTTATGCACGTAAAGAGTGTACCTAAGTTTATTTTATACGTTAGTGCCCTCATCATACGATTCCCTTTATTGTTTCATACTTTGATCAGGTTTTGTATCAAATCCGTCTTCATTACAAGCGTTTGTGAATACTACGACTTATGTTACCACCAGTCTCTAATATACGTATATGTGTGTATAATATTAACACTTCTATCTGATGATATAATTTATCGCTTTACTTGTGTTCTCACACCCCCGTGATACTATTCCCTTCCTTGTTTTATACTTTATTTAGTTTTATTTCATATTCTTCGTACTTACTAGAGTTTGTGAAATGGCAGACTTACATTCCCTCCATTGTTTAATACGTGCATACGTTCTATCACATCAGCAGTAGTTCCATTATTTTCTGATACATTGTCTTGTCTTACTGATGTGCTTACGTTCCTATCATACAATCCGTACATTTTTCATACTTTGATACGTTTTTATTACAAGTCATTCTTAATCACTACCATTCGTGAACAGTAATGCTACTTGTACCTCTATTTGTGTACGTGTATACGTTTTTAACACCAACACTTCAGCAAATTCTGATAAATATCAAGCTTTTACGTTTTGATAACGCCCCCACCCTACGATCCCTTTATTAATTTATACTCTGATCAGTTTATGCACACATTCCTTCTAAATCACAAGCGTTCATGTAAAGTACGACTTACATTACCTCCAGTCTCTGATATACGTATATACGTGTATAAAATCAACACTTCTTCTGTCTGATTGTTATATTGTAGCTGTACATATATAATCACGCCCCCATCACAAGATTCCCTTTATTGTTTACACTTTAATTAGTTGTTGTTTTTAATGACGAGCGTTCGTGTATACTACGACTTATATTACCTCAAGTGTCTGATATAACTGCATACGTTTATAACAGCAGCACTTTGTCTATCTTCTGATGTAATATCTACCTTTACCATCACAAGATTTCCTTTATTGTTTCATACTTTGACTAGTTTCTGTATTAAGTTCTTCAGCGCTAGTGCATACTACGACTTATTCCAAGTGTCTAATATACCTGCATACGTGCATAACTACACCACTTTGTCTAATTTCTGATGTAGTATCTAGCTTTACTTATGCTACGCCCCATCATCGTATTCCCTTTACTATTTCATACTTTGATTAGCTTTTTTACTTTTTCCTTATTTTCCTTCTCACTAGTATTCGTCAATATTAAGACTTGTGACATTGTCAAATATACGTAGATGCCCTCATAACATTAAGACTTTCTTTATACTATCTAGCTGTACATGTATACTGACGCCCCCATCGCATGAATCCCTTTATTGATTTATACTTTGAGTGGTTTTTGTTTTAAATGCCACTCAATCAGAAGCGTTTGGGAGTACGACGACGTATACTTCCTCCAGTATCAAATATACCTGTATGCGTTGATTAGATCAACACTTGCAACATCTGTTGGTATAATATTTAGCACTACTTAGGTACTAACGCCTCCATCGATGGATTCACATTATTCTTTTATACTTTGACTACTTATTGTATAAAACTCTTCTTAATCACTACCGGTCGTCAACACTACGCTTATATTACCTCTAGTATCTAATATGCGTCCATGTGATTGTGACATTAACATTTCCTCCATCTTCTGAATATAATATCCAGCCTTCTGATGTACTAACGCTCCCATCATTCGGTTCACTTTTTTGTTTCATACTTCGACTAGTTTTGTATTATGCTCTTTTAAACACTAGCGTCTGTAAATACTGCGACTTATATCTCGTGTCTAATATATATGCGTACAATAATAATATCAACACTTGCTCCATCAATAGAAAACAACCAGAAGAATACTTAACATGTCAGCATCCTGTTACATTGTAAAGTATGAGCAGCGTCATTAGTGAATTCCACTTGTGTAGCAAGAAGCAATCACTCGCTTCTTGCCGAATGGATCTCTGTTTGATAATAAACTGAATGCGTAGGCGTACCTCACGTGTTGTCTTCCCCGTAATTTACTGAGATAGATAAAACAGCGAGCAATGATCAAACGAGTTGAGCTGTGGCAAAGTTCCACTTAACGATGATGGCTTGCCTTTGACTTGTGGTACTCAGAATTTGGTCCTATTTCTCGTCAAAACTTGGTGGAAATCTCATTACATGTTCATCTGACAAAAGAAAACGTAACGCAAGCGATTTCTATAGGTCATTTTCGTCTATTCATTGTCGAAATGGAACTCCGACTACGATAGGACTGTAAATGCGTTTCTACCGAGTCAGCTTCTCACGAGTAAGAGCAACGGATCATTAATAAGACATGAAGATATCACTATATATGGGGCGAATTTGAGTCCTGCAATTGCAGTCGAAATCTGTATCAGAAGATATCTCGAAAGTTTCCGAAATGATCTTCAAGCAAGTGCTATCGAGTACAGCAACTTCTGATAGGTGAGACCAAACAATGAATTGAATCACCGACGGCGAGACCGAACAGAGGGACCGCTTGCTAAAGTTTTTCAGTTCGATATATCTGGTAGTGCATGTGTTGAATATTTTGTACAAGATGGCGCTTTAAAGGCGATAGATGTCAGTGTACGTGAATAGTCCATTGTGAAGCCTCGGAATGTACGCGGTGTTTATTTGGTACTTGTGTCGGCTTGAACCCATCGACAGTGGAAGCAGAAAATCAAACACCAGCTCTCGTCTATTTGAATTATCTCATCCGCTGAAGTAGTGAGACGCGAGAAAATGCTGGCACGAGCCTCATATCTTGATCCGGCCCATGCGCTTATGGTAGGCCGATATCAACTAGAACGTATTCCAAGATGCTTCGACTGATGTCTTGATCTCACTGGCGATACCGAAATCTGTTACTCAAGTCGGCTTGCATCATTTCTACTGTCAACCAGAGATGTTTCACCTGATGCTATGCTGATTACTGTTTTCGTATACAGTGTCCACACTATTGGCATCTTATATCTGTAGAAGTGATCCTGTCGAAGAATGTTCATAATTGGTACAGAGATTATGTAACATCGCAACAGCGTCCGATGAAACTATTGCCAGCCGCTGAAAAAAAATTGCGAGACTCTCAGCATCGATCGACGAACCTTTACAATGTGCAATTTGAATCAGACTATTGAGAGCATTCCAAACGCGTCTTCGCATCGTCACAAAGATTCGCATCGTCGCAAAGTAGCCATCTGCATAGAAAGTTTGATTACGAGGAAGAAATAATCGATCACATTGGTGAAGTCTGGAAAAAAAAATCAGGATACCTTGAAGGATTTTCTGACAAAAATGAAATACACGACTTTGATTGATTGCGGTATGCGCAAGAGTGACTATATTGGATCCATCTCTATAGGTGCTCATTTACCTCTGAGCGTACTGCTCCATGATCTTTTCATCGTCACCTACCCACTCTTCCTCATCAATCGCTATCACACAATACGCAAAAACGCGACTGTCAACACCTATCATGGAGAAATGAGAAGGCACTACCTGTCTTAATACAAGAAAAAGTGCCAGATAACTTATACCGAGCCCACTCTTCAGTCAATAGCTATACATTGATCCTCATAGCGGAATGACGTCATGATGTGATTTGTCTCCATCTAGGGCGTTAGCCTTAATCTATTCCATAGTGATCTAGAATTCCAGCATCGGTAGCTCAAATTAGCTGTTATAAATGATTATACTATTATTCAACGCTTCTTCTATCGATGGAAAATGGCAGGATATCGATGCGCTCGACGAGAAAGCTGTGGCTCGATCAAGTAGAATTGGTCCGACCAGTGAAGTCTTTTGAAACGAACGTTCATTAGTAGATGAATTGTATTTGATAAAAGTCGTCTCTGAGCTTGAACGACTCACAGAATGCTTGCATAGTAAGAAAAATCACCGCCTATATCACCCTCACTCTTTCTCGTGCAACACTGTTGATCCTTAGATTCCATAGCCAAAGTAGATTGGTGTGTTTAGTTTGGTCGACATGTTTGCTGACGACAATAAGCATGCTTCAAAAATAAGTTTGACTATATTCAGAAGGTCTTCGCCATCCCAAAGATCAAGACGTGGAGCTGAGAATTTCGCTGGTGGAATCTCAATTGCACAGGTAGAGTCGAAAAAGACATCTTTTCAACATGGAGTGCTGGATGCTCGCTTCCTTTTGTGATGGAGTCGTCTTTCCCGATAGATTTACAAATTGTTGAGGTGGATAAAGTGATCATGCATGCAATATGGGGTCGGATTGTGTCAGAGAAAGGTGAATATGAAAAATAACATTTTGATGTGGTTGAATAGTGTACAAAAGTGTCGGATGAACACGATAAAAGAAGTAAAATACATCTTGCGGCTAGCGATGGACAGGAATTACATGACAGTCTTGAGGAAGCGTTTCACGAGAATGTGCTAGAATTATCAGATACCAACCATGATATCCAAAAACTTGAATATGGATGAGACAGTACCGTGAAAGAAGAGAAGAAGATCAAGAAGTCGAAGAAGTTGAACGAGGAGATTGAAGGCTTCGTTTGACCTGATGGCGGAGCTTTTCCAATTGATGATTCGCGAATTCAGTAACACGTTGCTCCGTGCCGCCGAGAGTGCGCCCTTGCGGAAGCTTCCCGAACGCATAAACGAAATCAAAGGTATGACGAGCGAAGCTCATGTTGAAAAACTTCGTTTCGTGCGAAGCCTGACTTCATGAACAGCGGATTTGTATAAATTTATATATTTCTGTTTGGCTAACAAGCATCACCTAAATGGAATTTGACCTCCGCTCATGGAGGTCCTTCGTGACAAATGTGTCTTCCGATCCGATCAGAAAACGATGAAAGGGATAACGGCTTCGCATTTAGGACGGTTTCAAAACGAAATGAGCAATACCATTTGAGATGGCAATCGACTGAGTAAGTCAATTTAACCCTTGAGCCGCAATCAGAGAATTAGAGTGACGTGAGAAAGTATTGCGTTTCGTGACGCAAGAACTGTTGTACCTTCTTCCAATGTAGTGATGATGCCGCTTTCTAGCAGTGTTGTCACAAGTTCAGTCATGATAATGACTTTCAACTATACACATATACTACGGATCTTTAAATGATAGACACGCCTAAGAAGCCATATTTGACGCTACTCAGATGATTTGTAGGTGGCAAGCTCGTCTTGCTTTAGTCGACATTGCTAGAGACTTAAGCGGCGGTGCGTCCAAGGTCAAAAAAAACTTGAGTATCTGCTTCGGTGCATATATACATCGGTCGCGTGTCCGGTACGGCGAGTTTGATTGAATTCGTGTATATATATTTTTCATATTTGATTTTGAAATTAAATCATAACGGAAGAAACTAAAGAAGCACCTCCAACTATTATCTTGATGCAATCGTAAGGCTTCAAAAAATGTCATTATTACGCAATCGGAAATCATATTCTAGTAATCGTTATTATGTCATTTTGCTTCGCAGATATAAGTAGCGAAAAGGATAATGACGGAAGGTTGTGGTTCCTTCTCAAGCTCAATGGATCAAAATAACAAAGATAGCAAATTTTGTGATGGAAGCGATCTTCTTGCAGCTTTTGTATATACATCCTACGACGGAGATGAAGATGACAGCTCATCTGTCTAGAACTGGCTGATTTTTGGTAACAGCACCGAGGAACTTAACGCCTTTGGATGCCTGAATCGAGAAATTATGAAACTATTTGCAAGGTGATCCACTGTAGAGCAAATGGGAAATTAAACGACTGATTTTGTTGCGTAGTAAAATGGAAGTGCGTGTATGGGCTATACATTCATTACAATCATCACGCGCTCGAAATGGACTTGCTTCAGTTTTGTTTGATTGAGCAAGCCAAACGGACTTGGTTGTTTATCACACGATTCAGTGTGCAAGCAATATTCACATCAGCGGGGAGAGATGTGCCTGATCCTAATTTATGCGTTGAAACCATTCATTTCGACAACCAGGAGTCTAAATGGAAGTTTATCGCATGTGGAGTCGTCATATCTACATTTAAGGTATTATGGAGCTCTTACCGACATTATATAAACAGACGAGATGTGATGGGATCAAAGACTGTGTGGGTATGAAGCAACCTCTTACATAGTGATTATTATCGTTTATTTAATCCGTCGTAATCAGCTTTACATTCCACGCCAGTGTAGTACAAACCTACCATATTGGATTCATCCGATCTTATAGGTGTTGAAGTAGTTTTTGGTCAAGTCAACACAGGATGATAGTCTGTTACGCCACCACCGAAGCTTCTTGTGTTCTTCGTTTTGGTTATCATAATCTAAGAAGCCATAACTCATTTAGTAGCTTCAATTACATTCATTCCATGCTGTCTTCCCATAATGTATCATGAGTTAGCTTCAATTTTGGAAAATATAATATAAACATGTAAGGTTTTCTCTTATTCATTTTTAAGCTTGGACCTATTCTCGAGATCATCTACTTTGCGCTTCAACCTCCTGATGAAATCAGCAGTTTCCTTGACCGACCTTGTGAGTTGAGCCAAAGCTTCTTGCCGATCATGTTCCTTCAATTTTCTCACCTCCTCGCATCGTGAAAATGCAGCCTGCATCGCTTTGACATCGCATGTAGCTTCGTTCATTTCCGAAACGCCAAGCGAAAAAACATCAAATGATCGGCGATCCATCAAACAATAACGTGAAATTCACGTTGTTCCAATGCGAATTGGGCAAAGAGATCGTCCAAATTTCCAATTGCCGTAAGAAGTTGCGTGCTCAACATTTCGTAGCACGGATGGGCTCGAAGTTCATGGTTGAATTTCAGTGCCCTTGCAGGGCAGTGTGGACATGTGTACTTCAATCGCACAGCGCAAGGAATACGCTCCCTAATTGAACCAATGTGTACATAGAACTTCAACCCGTCGATAGGTCGCATCCATTCACTGTCACAAACCTTCAGTTTTCCCATCCAATCCTCATGCAACTTGACATACTCCTTGTTCCATGCTTCTACGATCGCATCCGGACACATTTTGTGTCGCTTCTGTAAAAACAGCAGCCGGAAAAAGTTCATGCGATGAATCTTGTTGCTCTTTTCTGAAGGAGCTACCTTCGGAAGCGAGTCGTAGGAAAGGTCATCAGCACTTCCTAGTCAGTACAGAGCCACTCATACAGGGAGTCGGCATGGGCTCTGACAACTTCCTGGCGGGATAGCGTTCGCCACATGGGAAGAATCAAACTCATGTTGCTGAGTTAGTTCGAATTCAAAAGTGATTTCTTCGTGATTATTTCTAGTTTCTACTAGATTAAAATAAAGAAAAAGTTCAGTTAGCCTTTAATCTATTTTGTATATGATGAGATGAATTTTTCATTATGGGCTCAGTAGTGAAATAATAATCAGCTTTTAGAAAAAACAGTAATAATGTATTACTTATTATGTTTACTTTTCTACAAGATTTAAAGTGATTTATGACACTGCTTTTTATTACAGTAATATTTCTGATTTTTCTAGTTCTCCGTTTAGGGTTTAGGGTTTAGGGTTTAGGGTTTAGGGTTTAGGGTTTAGGGTTTAGGGTTTAGGGTTTAGGGTTTAGGGTTTAGGGTTTAGGGTTTAGGGTTTAGGGTTTAGGGTTTAGGGTTTAGGGTTTAGGGTTTAGGGTTTAGGGTTTAGGGTTTAGGGTTTAGGGTTTAGGGTTTAGGGTTTAGGGTTTAGGGTTTAGGGTTTAGGGTTTAGGGTTTAGGGTTTAGGGTTTAGGGTTTAGGGTTTAGGGTTTAGGGTTTAGGGTTTAGGGTTTAGGGTTTAGGGTTTAGGGTTTAGGGTTTAGGGTTTAGGGTTTAGGGTTTAGGGTTTAGGGTTTAGGGTTTAGGGTTTAGGGTTTAGGGTTTTAGGGTTTAGGGTTTAGGGTTTAGGGTTTAGGGTTTAGGGTT